>JAHZND010005367.1:0-13860 GCA_027744115.1 Acrocyrtus sp. NNG-2020
TCACTGACTTTATTCACTTCTTGTTTATTCCACACTCACATTAAAAATTTGGGTTCAATAGCTATTCATTTTCAGTAAACAAGTAGTCCTAGTCCTGTCCTCATTTACAAAAAATGCAACAATTATCACTCTACGGACAGCATAATCAAAAATTGGAATTCGAAAAACTTTTCATATGGCAAACAAGATTCGTGTACGTGATCTCACCACTTTTAGTAAAAGTGCTTCCTTTACTACCCGGTAGCACTACACAAGCATTAAACCGTGACCAAACTGAACTGGATTTTTACCGTTACACTCTGCTGTACAATTACGCTTCTTCATGTGATATTTTTTATGTTTAATTAATGTTACTAGGTAAGAAACAGTGCAAAAAAAATTTTTTTGTTCAACCATCAACCGGAGGATAACGCGAATACAACAAGCATAAAGAGCCACATGTTCACAACATGATGTGATGTGGTATTGGATTTAGATGGCCACCTTTCGCTTGTATTTTGGCTGCTGCAATACTGCAGATCAGCCCTGTCTCAGGTTATCCTTGAATCGCTTCTCTTCGTCTTTGTCTCATTTTATCCCTGGAGAAAAATTTTTGCTAAGTTTTTATAGCCTATGGACCTGTATGAAGTCTATGAAGTGTTCAATATTGGTCCTTTATATTGACCTATGGCCTCGTATTAAAAGATGATTTTGCATCGGTTAAAACTAATACTGGATAAAATTATATAGGCTGACATTTAAAAAGTAGTGAGTTAATCTTGTATTTTGCGTATGATAACTGACTTTGACATGAATAATGAGGATAAAGTTATTATAATATTGCTAATTTGCAGTTTTACTAGTATATCTTTAAAAACTGGTTAAATTAAAATAAGATTGAAAATGATGGGCTGCTGCAGTGATGCAGAGCAGAACCTTGTTGTTGCCGCTACAAAGTTGCTTATGAAACTTTTAATTGTGTTTTGAAGTGACTCTCCTTCTTTATTTATTTGCGGCTGGAAGTAAGAGAAGCGTCTTTGGTGTCACCTTCACTAAAAGTCCATTCACATCCAAAGATTCCGAAGGAGGTCCAGCTTATCATTAAGAGTTTTATGTTCACTGCACACTAATGCTTATGATAATGGACTTTATTGTATTTTGGCCTGACCAACATCGACTGCATTAATACAGAAAGATATACCTACAGTCTACACTTAGGTACCTATTTGTTGAACCGATAGTCGTTCTTCGGTTCTTCCTTTTCTCTAGCTATCAGCCAAAACCAAACAAACTAATACTAATGACGTCTTTCCTTATGTAAACAGAGTCTATGTACAAAATGTCCTTTTAGTTCGGATGGACTCAATAATTATTGTACCTAATTTTACTTCATTTTGGCTTGTATTATGTAGCTGAATATTGAGAAAAAGTACCTTGCATGAGTTCAGGAATTAATACTAATTTAACAATGTGCATGTGTAAATGCATTTATGTGCTTATAATCATAAATGACGCACGGCAAGACTATTTATAGTCCTTCCTATTCGTATTTTTGAGGAAGAAAAGCTAAATTTAATGTTGCTTGTTCCTTGCATCTATTTTTTGCTGCTTTTATTGAAGCGGTCTCTGAAGGAAGCGATGATTGCATGTTTATTGGGTGTTCTTCCATTACATTCGTTTAAGAAGAAAGTAGAGAGGACCTTTATAGACTCAAGGTTCATAATATCGTTTCAACAGGATACAAAAACTCTGGAATAAATGAGAATAATGTTTAAGTACAGTATATATTTAGTCATCGCATTGGGAATTCCTGTCCAGTTTTTAATTTTTTACAATACACTTAAAACAACCAACGCAACGTTGGTCTTTCTTTTTGAACTGCCAAAATAAAAATTACAACATGGCTCAAGAAAAACCAGCAAAGTCAAATCATACTGTTAGGAATCATGCGTGTTATAGAGTAGAGTAAAGTTTCGAAATGTTTTCAGCAGCGGCGGAATTCAAAAATAGGATTTACTTTTTCGTTTTCCTCTTTTCACCTCAAGCAGCAGCAAGGAGAAAAGGGATAGTCAGGAGTCAATCGTAGCATTAGCGAAGCAGCTGTGTCACTGCATAATAGTTGAATAAGTTTAATTGTAGAAGTTTTAATTGTTCTGGATGTCAGTAAGGCGTCAGTAATTGTTAAAATAAATCGTAAACATTAAGCTTATCGTATGTCTCGCTTATCATCATTTTTAGTTTAGTCAACGTCAGTTAAAGGTCATATTTTTGTAGCTGAGGGATTTCATCGGTTAGATACTTCTTATCAGCCACGCAGCAATTAACTATTGTTCTAAAACATACAGAACTATGATGACTGCCAAAAGTAGCCCAAGTATTGGTGTGACTTGCGTGATTTATTACACGTTCGAGTTTCCATACATTTTAAGCACGTAATAATATAATGGACCAAAAGTGCGATTTTCGATTTTTTGCTTTTCAATTTTATATAATAATATCGAGCTTTTAGAATGCCTATGATGAGACTATATGTAAGTGAAAAAAAACTATTTAAAAAATCAATACAAAAAGCTGGCGTCAGTGTAAATAAAAGAAAATATCATGAAGATAATAAGTACGACAACATAAAACCTCGTAGGTATCATACGTAGCTTCTTCAATTCAACCCATTTTTACACCATCGGTAATATCGGTATGCTCGATTTGCTGAGTTTGACGGGTCGGCCTGCATGTCACCACCAATAATGGATAGGAAAAACAGAATTTTATCTGATATGATAGGATATGGTTATGATGACTAAACAGTTCAGATTCAGATTCGTCTCACCACATGGTAACTTTCCATGATTTGAAGCGTTCGGGTGCTGTATCTAGTTTCAACTACCAAAATCTGCTTGTCCTCTTTATAGTCACTTCATGAATTTGCCGTTATAAAGCCAGTAAAAAACTCTTAATACTTTACAATATATTTAATTTTGGAAAATACGAAAAACGCTCTAATATTTCGACTATTTCGAGTACGGCTAGTGTCAGAAACTACTTCAAACTACCGAAAATTTACGCATTTAACTTGGCATTATAACGGGAGCTATACTGTTTGTAGGATTTTCATGGCAAAAAATCCAACATTATCTTAGTCAACAGAAGTAAACATTTTCGCAATTGAATTTTTACTTGAAGCTTCCTCGTTCCTTGCATACAACTGTACTACTTGGCAATGAAAAATATAATTCGGGACGTATGCAGTTTTATTTACGTATTAGTTACTTGAAAACAATCATTACAATTCGACCACACATTGTATCATTTCATGCTTTTCTCGACATAATTAACAGTGTGTAATATAGCTGGAATTCCTCGAACAAAATGAGCTGGATACAGATACAGCGAAAACGTGATAGTGAGTAGTTGCATGGGAGATCAACCACGAACAATTTGCTTATGAAATGGACAACTGAACTGGATGGAGTCAAGTCAGCCAGCATCTCAGCATCATAAATCTTTAATTCGATTTATATGGGAAGGGAAGGTACTTGTTTATTTGACCTTAGTTGATCTTTGCTGTGCAGGTTAGAGATTTTGGCTCAGCAATACTAGTTTGTGAAATCACTGTTATGCATTGAGTAGTACGTGGTTTATGGTTGGTATCATCTCCTCTTCTCAATTTTACTGCTCCACTCACTCAAATCTTGATGTTGACATCCACCAGCCTATAATCTTACATTAGTAAATCAGTCTTTTTTAGGTAGCAGCAATGGCAGCTTACAGGCCAATACTCATAAGTCATAATGCAGCCTGCAATTAATCCAGTTTACTTTGATCGTTTCAGAATCAAGCATGTAGCAGCAAAAATAAACTTCTCTGTTAATTGGATTTATGTCGCAGTGTCAAATCCAGATTCAGCCTGACATCGTACCGGTGCATGTAGCTATTGAGCTACTCTGAAACAGGTTCCATTAAGATAAACATTTTCAAACTTTAAAAATATCAATTACCTTTGAGATTTATAGCCGTATGGTCTAGATATGTAGGGATTACCTTGCGCAAAGTCACTCAGATCAGATATATGACAATTCACAACTGACATGCTATCACGTGCAGCCTGTCATATCCGGTAGAATAGCCAATTTTGAAAACATGTCATATCGGAAACAATATCCATAAAATTCGGGACCTCCTCCATAGCTCTCTTATGTTTTGCTCTCTTCTGATGATACATAGCAAATTCCAACTTCGTTTAAGTAACTCTGCAAAGTCCCTTGCCTGAGGGCCTTCGTATACCTTCTGGTGAAATGACATTATCATTGGCTGCTCTGTTCCGAGAAGGTTTTCGTGGAGCAGCAATGTTTTCAGAATTCCAAACTTGCTCTATAGTGGTATCAGTCCCGTTTTTCGTATGGTGCTGCATGGGTGTTTGTGAAGGGGGAGATGTCACTCGCAATTCTCCAATTGCAACTAAATCAGATCGGAAAGGTCTTTTATATGATCTCAGCAGCAAAGTCCGGTTCGCTTGATCTAGTTCCTAAAACCACAGGAAAGAAATGTTATCGCCTTTATCTTTCTGATGATTGACCTTCCTTACTCTCATCCTCATGCAAATATGATAAGGTAAGGATGCACACGAGCTTTACCTCGCAGGTTAACTTGTGCAACTTTTGTAACAGACCTTAAATATAATTTGTGACGTGTCCTGGAATCTCTTCTCAATAAATTCGATTTCTACCCTATCACAAAACCTTGAAATAACACTTTTCCTTACATTTCTCAGTGCATAAGCGAATGAACTTATGGCTATTTCGCTGTCACTCGAGTCTACGTTAGGATCAGACACCCCATTAGTATTTTGCTGACCTTTCTCTGGGTTCACTTTAGTTCGATTCCCACGAAACATGACAGGAAATTGTTTCGGGATCCATGTTTAATTGTGTAAAACGTATAGCTAACATACGATTAGAACAAAAGCAGGAATGAAATATTTATAGAGCAAGAATATTTTATAGAGCTCTTAACTAATTTTTAAACATCATATCTGCTTTTCTCCAAAAGTTAGAATGAGAAAGTCGATGCGAATTAGCCAGCTTGACAGTAAGTATGCGTATGTGATACGTTTTTAAAGCAGAAAAATGAAAGAAAGTGATTTCCCGGGTGGCCCAAAGTTTGCACTGAGTTGCCACGATACTAGACCAGTAGCAGTAGAGTGCTGCAATGACCAAATAAATGGCGCATGACATGTCTCTCTTGGTGGCTTTGATGGCTTTAGCGTTTGGGCATAGTATGTATATAGTTTTTTGTAAAATGGAATTTCTACTTCCTACATCTTAATTTGCGTTATTGCGTTATGACCGGAAGTCGAAGATAATTACGATGATTTTACAGAAGTTTGACACTGTGCTGATTACACAAGTTACGAGTAAATTAAAATGCATATGCGCCACGAATCGCGACACGACATGAGGTGAATGACTTGCTCATTTTCTTTTTGCTGGAAGACATAGCATAAGTATTTAGTTTCTTAACAAAAATCTCCGAATTTTAAGTGAGCTAGCCATGTTGTCAAAATGTCAAGCTAAATACTTTTCTTTGCTGATTTTGGTACATTGGTAGTTGAGTTTGTCCCACCCTTCTTGAATTGCAAATGGTGCATTAAAAGCAATAATTTTTCTAAAAGCAGGCAAGTTTATTACTCTGGGGCAACGTAAGTCATGCTATCTCTCAATTCATAAAAGAACCATGCGATAAAAAATCAACATAAAAACTTCTCCAAGCTTCAAAGTGTTTACACCTTGAGTGTAGTGGAGTGTTGAGCGGAGTGTACCTGTCCAATTTCTCTTCAAGCGTAACTAATTCCTCTTTCACAATGCATTCTTAGCCATTTACGGTTGGATATTATTAATACGTACCTGCTGTAGAACTACAACAGCTAGGCATAAGAAAACTAGAAAAATTGGTCACTCCATTAATCCATTGTCAATGCGTTATGCTCTGTCAAGTCCCCATCCCTCAGCCTTTTCTCATATATAAAGCACATTGTAAAAAGTTTGAAACTATGCTTAACTACTACTAACAGTAAAATGTACTTTTCAGGAAAGGAATAGGTAGATTGCTGCAAGCTTAGTACCAAAGGTACGCAGGTAAAAAAGCAAAACAGAAAAATGCATTTGTTTCTCTGATAAAACCTGCACCTAGGACAGCGCAACACATCTCCCTTTCTTATACCTATTTTAACAAACCTTTTCTTGCAAGAAACTAAGGGAGTCCAGGAAAGCTCTTCTCCCTTCTACCCCAATAAAATAGTCGCAGATGCTGATATGAAGCATGAGAAAAGAAGCCTTTTCACATGCGTTACTGCATATATGCTTGCTATATCTGTATGTGAAACTAAATTCAACGGAAGATTCTCTATGCATTTTACGTTACACTCCATCACAGTTTTGTGGAATTATGCAATGTGTTGAAAAACACAAGGAACTCAGGAATCACAGAGCAAGACCAAGTTCAAATTGGTCACCTTCACCTTGTTGTGCGCTGTATGCGCTTGGTGCAAACTTTCAGGGATAATGAATGGAGAAAATGTCAAAAATGTAAAAACTCACGCATGTCAGGTCTAGTGTACTGAGTTGTTTACAGAATTTGTTTCGACGACATGAAACATTCTGGATTATATTGAGTGTAGTGCGCAGTTGCTACTGTTAAAACCACATAAAATGAAGATCTCCAGAGGGCATCTGCGTCTCTGTTTTCCTATCACTTTGTTTCCAAACAGTTTGAGGAATTAATTTTTTCCGCAGTTACAAATGCCATTATTGCACAGCATTAGATATACAATACTATGCCATCGACATGAAACAAAACCAATATACTAAAATTGCCTACAGGGATGACAAAAGTGATATTGAGAATTTATCCTCACAGTAATGTACTACATATGCAGTATAACTTGCAGTTGCAATAAGAAAAAAGTTTTAGGGTAAAAGAACTATGATCCCCAAGCACTTAGAAGCCACCTCCCTGCAAAATGCTGATGGCGTTATGCTGTAGTAAGTGCATATAATTTCGGTACACGCTTCTTCCTACAGCAATATTTGTTTGTTGTACGATGTACGGATGGAGTATAGCTTTTCTACTTCACTTTCCAAAATTTTTGCCTACAAGTTTAGCTGTCTCTATGCACCTGCAAGGAAACGATGATGTCCGTTTTTGTGGTACTGCAATCCCAAGCTCCCTTCGTTTGCTTTTGTCGTTTACCTTGACATTACAATTACAATTGCCTTGTTTTTCATTACAAAGCGCTTTCAATATATATATTACTTCCACTACTCGTTTCCCTTTTGTCATCGCATGTCCATAAATTGTACTGCATCATGAAATATGCTGGCGCTCGCTGAAGCTAAATCTGCTTCTGCTTATTACATTGCTATATTGATACAAGTTTTTCCTAACCATTCAAGTGATCTTTAAGCCCTGCTCAAGGCCATTTTCATTACAGTCATCAAATAATTGTATGGTTAGACCAAAAGCACTCCTAGAGGAAATGATGCTATGACTAGCTTAGTTTTATGACAGTTGACCATATTGAGATTTTAGAAGCGGTCTGCAAAAAAAACTTTCATTACATTGAAATGAAAGATATTAAGCATCAGGCCAGTGCAGTGTGGGTTAACATCCATGGTTTTTACGGTTTTACACACCCTCATCTGCGGAAAAATATTCACGGATGAGAATACAAAAATACACAAACTACGTGATGCTGATGATGAGAAGGACTGAAGCTGATTATGTCTTCCGTTCAGTTGTATAAACATCCAACTTCCCCTCCGAGATTCTCCTGTTTATACAATTTTTCGTTTTTTGGCTTAGGTTAAGGTTTTCAAAACGCGAAGCTGCGCATCAGCGTATCATCTTCCCACCAGGCATCTGTTGTATGCTTTCTTACTCTAGTAACAGTGGAGTGAGCATAATCAGCATAATTTAGGGTGTTTTTTATATTCAGATATATAGAACTGAAAACTGCATTAGATTTAGAGCCCTTTCTATGACGAATTTCCTGTCTTGGTGAGAAGCACGTTTAAACAATTGCAGCCAACAATAAGTTGCATTCATGTTCGAGACAAATTCATACTTTAGGGTAGACACCAAGTTTTCAAAGCGCTTGCTAATATGGGGGCGCTCTTATCTGTACAACGCGAAGGGTTAGAAACAATTTTCCATTCTATGAAAGTGCACACTACAGAGAAGAGTAAGCAATCTGCTGGTACTTCACAGCATTCTGTAATCCCTAACAAAACAAATTCTGAAACCTCCACGATTTCTCATATTGCACTTATATGGGTGCATATAATATGGCTGTATTGCATAACGCATACTTTTATTCCAGGGAGCCAGTGGTGCCAGGGTTGCAGTTGCAATGCAGTGGCAGAGTAAATCCCAAAAAACTCAACATCTTGCATGATGATATCATATCACATAACCTACCCTTACGTTGCGTGATGTGGATGTGGATTGGAGTATTTCCTGAATGCATATTGCACTCTTGCACTGTGCAACGCAACTCCAAAAAGCTGCATCACTATTGCATCTCGGCTCTCATAATTGTGCCATGTACATGTTCCAGACCCATTCAAAATATAACAGTACCTATGCCCAGTTAAGTATAATCCTACTCGTACTTTAAATGTGTTAGTAGATTTTACTCCAGTAAGTTCACATATCTCAAAGTGCAATGCGGCAACCACTAAACCCTAACCAAAGCAGTTTTCCCCTTGCTACCCTCTTTGTCCTACTCTTTCAATCTCAAAAGTTTTTTTGCCTTCCCTTCCAACATCCAACTGAAAGGAAATATTCACAGCTTTTCATCTCGGTTCAACCAACTTTCATAGTGGCTATGGCTTTGGCATTTAGCTTGTTATATGCACAACGCACTTCCTGATATACCTATAAATCGTGCACATAAAATAGGCTCATTTTCATCCCCTCGCCTCTCACTCTCTCAAAAACATTTTCGTTGTATGCACAATGCACATTGCACATTATTGCTCGATTGCCCACTGCATTCCTATCCTTTCCTAAGAGCCACTGATGATGTTGCCATTGCACACAAAAAGAGTGCAACTGCAACTAACCATTTCCCTTCTGGTCCAGAAGAGTCATCATAATATTGCATTGACTATGGCTATGGCTACTACTATAGCCAACGCATCGCCATATCGCGACAACAAAAACCTACATACATTTTTATGAAACGAAGATGAACCCAGAGCCAGAGAATCCGTATGCTCATTCAAATGAAGCTTTATTTTCCGACGCATTTTTGCTCTTTCTTCACCATGCTAAAAGTACACTTTCCGAACATGCAATTGTGTTAGCTCATAGGTACTAAAAATGTTGCAGTTGCTCCATATTGGCATTTTCTACATACATACACGATAACAAGAGTGCAACGATGAGCCACATCCACATCTTTTGAAGAGGTCCTTCTATTTATCCCAACCCCATATTATTACTCTTCAATTTTTTTCCTATAAGGATATTACAGCAGAACCCATACTAGTTTATATGCAAGAAGGGAAGAGAAGTACCTTCGCGCATAAAATTGTACCTAAAACATTTTAATACTTCTTCAGATGTTTCTGTTAGACAAACCATCCCTTCCAGGGCTTCTAGAGCATATAACGCCACTTCTGTTATAAGAAGTTCTGCTTCTAATAATGTGCAGTTTTCACAGCTTCTAAGTGGTGAAGAAGGATAAGTCGCCTCAAGACTTGTTTTTGTTGGGATGAGTAAGTAAGGTACATTCTCTCGTCTTGTTTAGTGAGCAACGAGGAGCGACAAGCCAGGAGTGATAGTGAAGCAATATTTTTTAATTAAACGCTTTCCCCTTTCCCCATCCTCGTACTGTATAATAGCCTTATATGCCTACCTACTTTAACCAAAAAAATATAAATAAAGTGAGCTTCCAAGTGCCCCTAAATTTTTTTATCTATCAATTATAAGAAAAAAGGGATGATAACCCTTTCCCCTCTTCTCTGGATTTTCTCAACATAGGATAATTGTGAGGAGAAATATTGAATAAAGTGAAAAAGAGAGGAAAAGACAACTGTAATTACTTCACATGTGACTTTTCGTAATCGGCCTTTCCTTCAATGGAAATTTTTTTATCTGATGTGAAAAGATTTCGTGTTAATGCTGATTTGCATACGCTGGATCTATCTGTAAACTAGAATTGGTAAGCAAACCACAAATATTGAATGCGAATGGGCTATAGCTGCCTTTAAATTTTGTGATTTCGACGAAACGTAAAAGTTCATTAATTTGAATTTTGAAAACGATAAAAGAGAAAACCGGGAACGTACGGAAGTGAGCCGCAGTAAATTTTAGACTAATTAATGTTGTACATGTGTGGACGAAGAGTAATGTTGAGTATGTGATTGATTGGATTGATAAGCTGAATGTGGATGATAACTACACTATGTAGATAAAGCATCGGTTGATTATCTAAACCAAAAGAGGTCTGAGAAGTGCTTTAAACATAATCGATGAGAAATTTGGAAGTGCATTTTACTGAAACTTTGAAGTGAAAAAGGTTTTTCAGACGCATGAATTTCTATAAATCGCCAAGTGACACTGCGCATGACGCTGCAAAAACGCTTCGTGACGGGGTTTTACACTCTGCATGCAATGTTTTGACAGAATCGTAAATTTGTAACCTGCGTAGTGGAAAACACCGTTTCATGTGGTATACTGTTTCGTTCTTTGATCCCAGATAATTATGGTAATGAAGCAGACGCTACAGCTGGAAGTGGAGATAAATTCCCTTGTCTGCTTTTCTCGTAGTGACGAAGTGTGCAATTGATAATGACAACAAAGTCAGAGGTAAGGCAATAGTTTTTAAAAATTAATTAGTTTTCCTGTGACAAAGCAGATTAATTAAATACATAGTATCGAACCAATTTTCTCGATGGAAAAGAGAACTTAGAACACGTAGTAAAAAAGAGAATTCTCATTTAGGGACTTAACTTTTTGTATCAATTTTTGTAACTATTCATATCAATATCAATGATTGTGATTTCCTCCCGTTTATATTGTTTAGGGAAAAATTAACATTTTGATTACCTATATGAGTAGCTCAACTTAATTCATATTTTTGTTTGCCAGTTGTCCAATTAAGCATTTGAATGTAAATAAAGCACTTTAAAGTTTACAGTATTAAAGTAAGTGCATGCATTATTTAGAAAAGGTTTTCCTGTATGAATTAAGATTCCGTTTTTACAGCAATCTTAAAATCGGAATCGGGTGTCATCGTAAAATTGCCTTATTTACGAGTTCTTGATTCCCCTCTTTCCAGGCAGAACTGGAGCAGGTAGCTCTGGCAATGATGATGATGGCTGGTGGCGAAGGTACTTTAGGAGTTGCGGAAGAAGTAGGAGTGAAAACTCGGTCCGCCTCAAACCGATCATCAGTTCAAACGCGTCGTCGTAGCCTTCGTTTAGAACCGGTTTCTGAAAATTGCCTCAACCAAAATAAGAATGGGGGTGACCAAGATGATGCAAGAAGATCTCCAACAAAAGAAGAAGAGGGGGAACTGCGTGACTATAAAGCTGGCTCTGGTGCAAGAGGTGCACCAGATCCATCACGTAGTAAGTAAAATAAATTATGCCCTATTACTGATCCTAGTGATCCTTTCTCTACAACTTCAGCTTTTCCGGCCAATTGAAACCTTTTCATGTGATAATATTTTAATGCGCTAGCGTTAGCCCTCCCTTGCATAAACACTTGACCATCATCAATGTCCAGTTCCAATTTCCGTTATGTTTTGGGATTGAAATTACAGCTGTTGTGTAGTTTTTACTTCAAGTGATAACTCGGCGTAAGCTGGAATAAGTTGTGGTATCACACTATCATTTCTCACGTATGTAGCACCAACCAGCATTCATGCCTTGAGCTTTTGGTCACTATTCATTTTACTTTTTAATGAGTTCATTCACAAAAAGGTTTTCATTGAATTGGTCACGTATCTACAATATCTTGTGGGAGTGGAAGTCGGAATGATGCGTTGTGGTTGGGGTAGATACTTATAGATTGCTAGTTAATTTTTTTTCTTTATCTTGACCTCATCAACATGTTTGTTGTTTTAACTGTTAATCATCAGTTGTGGATGAGGAGCTAGTTGCACTAGCTACAGGAACCAATGACCTGCAGCAGGATAGTGAGGATGTCCCTGATGAGACAATTATCTGTGCGATAAATCCTATGTCCATTCAGTCGTCTCCTTCACCCGGGCCACTTTCCCCGACAAGCTCTCAGAAGAGCACTAACAGCGGAAGTGGTGGAGCAGGCGGTACCGTTGGGAATGGAACAAACGGAACGGGCAGTGATTGTGTATACATGTCCTCTTCCAGGAGAATCTTCCGACCTGAGTTTAAGCAAAAAGTGTTGGACGCGTTTTCAAATGATCCTGACTGCGTGGGGAACCAGAGAGCAACAGCAAGAAAGTTCGGAATTCATCGGAGACAAGTTCAGAAGTGGCTTCAACAACTTTCAACGGGGGAACTGTCATTTAAGGTAAAAAAGCGTTTTATGCAGACCTTTATTGCTTGCTCATGTTAATATACCTAGGTATGTTAAACTTAAGCTAAAAGTCATACATATATCAGCACCAGCAATTTGGGTAAGTAAAAACATATTATCTCTTAACGGCTTAGAGGGTAATATTATAGGGTAAGTTTAAGTATATGGGTGAATCAACGAGATACAATAGAATAAAAAAGCTACCGGGCAAAAGGTGATTTTATTTAATATGGACTTAAATATCTGTACCAAAAGGTAAAAGTAAGTGAGACTTCCTGAAGGCAGCTACTTGCTTGCTAGCATATCAAGAGAAAAATGGAAGCATGGTAAAACTTCTTTGCAGGTATTCTATAGTTAGCGTAGGTTATGTGTGTAGTTAGCGATACGATAACCCTTTTCTCCAAACACTTAACCTGGCTTGGGTAATAGAGCGTTGAAAACGAAAACGCAATATGTTAGTGACTGTAATTTGGCAAAAAATATGATAGCATTCGATATAGGTACGAGACGTTACAGGCCTTGAAGTCTCGATTCGAGTGGCATTACCTACTAACTCCTTTCTTCAATATTTAGGAACTATAATCCATAACCCTATGAACCATGCATTTCCATTTTTAATAGCAGTGCACTCATTCGTGCTGTGAAGTCATGTCTATAATTATGCTATGCGGCAGAATTTTGTATGCATTACCATTCTTTCAATGATAACCTATGTATGCCTCTACGCCCTCATTCTAATCACTTTTGCTAATATGAATTTGAAATTACATATACTGTCCCTTTTATCTGGTCCATTCCCAATGCGAGAATGTCGTAAAGCCAAATAATCTACGCACTTTCAATTCCAAGTACACACATTTCATAATTTATCTGTGGTATGATATCTATTGGTACATTGGAAAGAAGATGAAAAGGGGTAGATAGCGCCAAGAAAGAGGGATAAGAAGATGAACTGGGAGTCAAGTCATATTTTTGAGGGCCTAAAAAATTATATGCACGTAAGTAACGTACAATGTACGCCTGGATGGGTCATCATCATCACGCACCTTATCCTTTCAAAGGAGAAATGCAGTTGGGAAAATGCAATGATGGTAATAGTAATGATGCATCATCATCATATCATGATGGCAAGTTGGCTGATGGTGGGGTTAATAAAAATTAAATGAATTTTTAGCCATGGTGTAAATGCGGTGCTATTGCTTGCTGCATGCACGCATCTCTTTTTTGCCTATTCAAAAATGAAGAACCTAGTCATCATCAGCACAATCAGAGCAAACCTACCAGTGCATCGTCAGTGTACCGCCATCCTGTCATCCT
>JAHZND010005368.1:0-16171 GCA_027744115.1 Acrocyrtus sp. NNG-2020
CACATCGCTAATTTTACAGGATCAGGATCTACAATACAGAATCAGGATGCAGGATACATATTTATTGGTTTTGGTTGTGCAATACGTGGATGGAAGTACAGTTAGGATTCTAATTACATAACTCTAGTTCCTAACCAAAGAGGTTGAAAATGCCATTTTCTTGTGTGACATATATTTTCACGTGCTGCCCCGTATAAGTAAAAAAATGGGGATGCAAGGGAAAGGTTTGGTAAAATTAGTTTAAGTGAATCAGAAGCCTGGTTTGATGCGTTAAATAGGCACATAATAGTGTACCACTTAAAGCTTATGTATTCTAATAGATTTAGCTCACAAATATTTTTTTGCTATCCGTTCACACTCTATTCCCACTTCTGCCTATTGTTAACAATTTGGAGCTGCGTGTTGCTTAAAAAGGATCAGGATTATTCGGATTACTCCCATCATATACTATTTTATGCAAACCACCTATAGCATTTTCTATATACTTGCAAGGAACAAAGAACGTCTTATTAAAAATGCACTTTTGGAACTTTGTTCAGTCAGTATTCTAAGCAAACTCTGTAGCAACACATTCAGAAGGGGCTCCCTAATGATTGCATCTTCCACTTCCATTGTCCATTCTTGGGAAAATCAGGGTTTATTTTTAGCTGTGACATTGAATCTGAGGCATTTTAAAGCGGCTCTCGAAGGTTAAACTTGAAAAGGAGAGGAGGTCATCTCTGTGATTCCAGGGGATGAAAGTATAATGCCACTGAATACGTTAATGGTGGGTACTAGATAGCTCTATCTCTAGGCTCCAGTTGTAAGTCGTGATATGTCAGTGAATGACAACAAATTGTGATTGTGATAACTTGGAACACCACAAATTTATTCAAAATGTTTCCAAAGTATTTGAATCCAATTGAAGTTCTCTCGGTTTATGAGTTCGTGCTGGGAGTACTCGTAGCCGTTATATTTTGGCCTGTCGCATTTATCCTTTTTTGCATAAACACTACTCTCCGATTTATCTGTCAGAAACGGTGCGACTACCATTATCCCGGCCGATTTAAGGTTGCAGATGGAGAAGACTCTGTTTTTGGAGTGAAACTGGAGGGAAGCAGCAAGTCATATATTTACGGCTACAAAATCATTAGTGGGAAACCAGACATAAATGTGATTCGTTCCAGAGTGGAGCAACTATTTACCCGGACAAGAGGCTATGACAGACTGAAACATGCCATGGTTCATAAATTCGGATATTTCTGCTGGGATACGCAAGTGTCCTTTGACGCTACAAAAAATGTGAGGCTTCTCGATGATTTCAACTCAGATGAAATTGTTGATGAGACCAGACTCATAGACATTTGTTCAAGTATGGTTGGAACGGTGTGTGAAGATGACCGACCACAATGGGAAATTCTGATGATACCCAAATACAGGATGGCCGACGAAGAAGTTACCAGTTCCAGAGAAACCAAACATTATGCAATTATCATTAGGCTACACCATGCTTACTGCGATGGAATTTCGTTTGTTCTTCTGACTAACAACTTCCTGGCAGATTCTCCAGGAGAGCTGCCAATCAACCCTATGAAAGGTTTCGAAAATCCAGTTTGGATTAAGGCATATATTTGGGCAAAGATTTTTATCGTTGGTCCCATGAACTTTTTCAAGAATCTATTAGTGATGATGATCACACCAAGTAGATTTCGAGTAGAGCGGTACGTTAACTCCAAGATATTGGGCAAGAGCCGTCCAGTGAAGATGGATACATTACGGAAAATACGAGTGGCCTCTGGAACCTCAGTTACCTCAATTACTTTGGCGGCGGTGTACGCTGCGGTATATAAAACGCATCTGCGGTTATTTCCTGGCAAACCAGTGTCAAAAACCTTACAAACAGGAAGTATAGGAGTGATGCTGCCATACAGCAAGGAGAAACTTTTAAGCAATCAATTCACAATGTGCCGGTATGTAGGCCCTCTGGAGGTAGAGGATCCTAAGGAAAGATTATTAAATGCGCATGTTACAGTTCGAAAAAATGCTAGTCAGCCAGACCCAGTTTTTAACTATTATATGCAGAGGGCTCTCGGCTCTCTGCCAAAAATTTTGCATCAAATACTTTTCTCCCTTTCTGGAACTCCGATAATGCTAAGCAATGTTCCAGGATATAAAACGCCAGTGAGATTGTTTGGTGGAGAGGTTGTCGATGTAGCTGCCTGGATTCCTTTAATTACGACGACAGGTTTAATATAGCACGAAAAATTTAAACCCGCCGAGTGTGCAATGTATAAATTTCTTAATATAATTTTAATTTCCAGGAATTGGAATTTCATCGCAATCATATTGTGGCAAAGTTCACTTTTCGGCAATATCCGATCCTCAGTTATTTCCAACTCGAGAAGAGTGTAATCGATTTTTGAATGAAATAGTCAATGAAATTAATATAATTGCAAAGGAGTATGGAATAATTGAAGGTAATTCAAATGACATTTATCTTATGCCAATTTGAGTTCTGCTGGATGCGATATTTAAAATTTACATCATACCTTCACAGATTGCAATGAAAAGGGTTGTCTCAAGTCACCCCATACCAGTCCGCCTAGGAAGGACATTAATGACAATGAGGAATCAGAGGTAACACCAAGGCCATCTTCATTACAGATGTCCCCAATGCCTCTATCGACCTCAAATAAGGGACTGAAGTGCACATTGAGAAAAGATCACAATGCAAATATAATCGTCAGCGGTAAGGAACCACTATCTAGTAGTAGTCACTGCACTCCAGTAAGGACCACAGAGAAGGTTATTTAAGCAGCGCAGCGATACATGCATGCCATACCATGTATGTATATATAGGTATTTCTAGTAGTAAGTAGAACAAGGAGACCACTTATCTGTATTATTGACCACTGATTGCTTATGGTCTTCCTTCATGTGATACAAGAGTAGCGTATAGGAATGCATTCACTGCCTGAGATGCTTTCTTGAACTTTGTTGTTTCAAATCAAGTATGAAAAATATCAATGCATTGTGGTCAGCTCAAAGAAATGATTTCTACAAAAAATGACACTATTCTATTCAAGGATAAGTTTAGAAGTAACAAGTTGCATTTTCACGAAAGGGGTATATATTTTTAATATAAAACATCATTTAGCTAAAAGATAATTACATGATCGAAAAATATGTTAGTCTTATTTCAAATCAACCTCACATATTTCAGGAACCTAAAAGAGAAAATACTTGTACACTATACTACATACTATGTGTTTGTAAAGTATCATAAATAAAGTGTTTCTGCTTTCGTCATCTATTTCAATTTCCTTTTTTTCTTTGCCTGTAACGCAGCTTTAGATTTCTTTGGTCGCTTCCGAACAAGGCCGGGGTGTAGCATGACCTATAAAACGTCATAGAAGTGTGTACTTTTAAATGTACTGAGAAAACGGCGATCATTAAAAAGTGGTAAGATTTTTCCTTTTCAAACCTTTTCCTTCTTCTTAGCTTTGTTGAGATTTCGTTTCTTGTAGAAAAAGTCATTCACTTTGGCATGTATACTATTATATTCAGAGCTTCCGATGGCGTCTCGTAAAACTCCTATCAACTTTTCCGACTCATTCTTCAGTTCCTCTGTATATAAAATAAGATTTTGTTTGAGTAGGTTAGTAAATTACCAAGTAGTTAATAAAGTACTAATAATAAATGGAACTTGTGGATTCTTACGTGGTACGTTGTTATCGGTAAGTTCACGAACAGCTACTCTCGTCATAATCTCAACAACATGCTCAACGGCATCACGAGGGCATGTTTTTACTATGCCCCTAAAGCAACCCATTGCTACTGTTCTCTATAGAATCAACGGAAAACACTCAATGTATCACCTGAAACATACCGTGCCAAGTACATAAAATGTTGCAAAGCACTTACAATTGTCGTTACATGAGGATTCCTGACTACTTCAGAATTTACACTTCTCCGAATGGAGCTAATAATAGAAACGAAGATCTCCTTATTATCCAGACGAGCTGCTACTGATACTAAAAGGACTAGAGCGTAAGCACCCTATGAATATAAGATAAATAATTATCTAGTATTATAAGTAAATTGGTAATCTTTGTAAAGTAGTTTAATTCACAATGCTTTTCATAAACTATCATCATAGATATAAAGACATAAGAATAATACCTTAGCTAAGACATCCTCCCTTTCTGAATTTCTCATTGCATTCCAAAGTTTGCTCATTAGTTTGTCTAGAGCATCGCTACTTTGCAATAAAGTGCATGCCGGCTTTCCATTAACAAGGTTTGCAGCTACACTTGTTTTGAAATTTTCTTCAGTCAACTGCATCTTATTTAAAACAATTGATAATACATCCACTGTGATTAATGGAACCCATTCGTGCTCATACATAAGGTAGTTGTCTCTCAAGAAGTCTAAAACATCAAACTTATCAGTTAGCGATAGCAAATAGTATAAATAACACCTTGTGTTTTGCAGTAGTGAATTTAATAACAATTTACCAAAAATCATTCCCACTTCCTCCTGTAATGGAGAACTGCAGTCCCAAATGTTCTTCTCAAAAGCGCTTCTGGACAACGCCTTTTTAAAAGCAACGACAGCTTGAAAGATCATATAGTCTTTGATCTGCTGTGTAATCTTTGTATTGTCTGCACACATTGTCTCCAATGATTCACAGTCCAGTACATCCTTTATTCTTTTAATTATCACAATCATATCATCATTACTGAATATTTTTGGATCATCAATCAGCAATCCAATTATAAGGAAAAATGTATCCAACTCCGGTATCTACAATCATTTAGAAATCATTACAATCCCAGAAATCAGTTTCATTTTGTCTTCCACTAATCCTTAGCTTTAGCTACGCTATAAAAAATATCGAACTTACATGTTTGTCTAACATTAAAAGCTTCAATAATATCCTAACCAAGGACTTTTTCTTCTCAAGTTTAAATAAATATTTTATTGCAATTCCTAGTCTTTCCCGAACTTTTGGAAGCTTTTCCTTGTCAAGTGTGGCAAGTAGCTTAAGGAAAATCAGCTCCTTTACTTCTTCATAGCAATCCTACACAGTTACATAATAGTAAATATTTCAAAAATTAAGAATCTGTGAATATCTTTAGCCTTTCATCACAGTAAAAGCAACTTTATTTTACACTTACCTCTGGAATATTTTGTAGCAAAGAATTTAATATTTCAGCTGCCGTAATTCGGCCATTTTCATGTTGATAGTCCAACTGCCGCAGTATAAGTTGAACTTCCACATACAAATCTTTGGGATTGGTGAGATAATTGTTAAGGTAGATTATATAGGCCTGTAATAAACATTCTTTGTATTAAATCGACAATCCAGAAACTATAAACCATATGTATAATAAATGAATTCACTAAAATATAACCATATGCTGTACTTGTACTGACCTGCCTACAGCCCTCATTAATATGTTGATAGTAACTTGTTATGCACTGATCAAACACTTCCTGCATTAAATCAGCAAGTATTGAGCACCTGTATTTGTTCTGAAGAACACCTTTTAGTAACGTTAATGCAGCACTCTGAAAAATCACAATTGCAGTTACTTGTTGAAAATAACTATCTTGTAATCCTCTCACTCAAATTACAAGTTTTTATAGCATACACATACCGAACAATTTCCATCCGTGAGATATCCTTGGATGCATTTGACCATTAGTTCAAAATCTTGAAGAACAATTTTGAAGTCCGAAAATCGTGTGAAAAATGCAGACAAAAACTGCAATAACCAAAGTTCAAATAACGTATCAAGGGAATAGTAATGGAATTCTAATTCAAAAGCTGATCAAAATGGACAGCTCACCTTGAACGTTGAATTTGTTATTTCAGAGTCCGTTGTATTCCGGTAGCAATGTGCACTCATAGCTACAAAACCGTTCCGTTGTAGTTTGTCGATGATATCTGGCTTTTTAAAACTAGATAGGTCGAATTCCATCAGTAACGTTACACATCGTAATGATACAACATTAACCTACATGAAATCAAAAGCAAATTTTAAAATGTCTTGAAATTTGGAAAGTGACAGTAAACTTTCTCCTCTCTTGTTTATCCTCATATACCTGCTTAGAACTGGCTTTAATTCCATCTGCAAGGATCGGGACAAATGAGTCTAGTAGTATCAACGATTCTTTTGTGGTTAGTCTTTCTCGAAAACGCCCAGCTTTATTTAAACCACTGTACAAACTTGTAAACCCAAACTCCATCAGAAGTGACTGGCTTCCATGCTTTCCTTCCAAAACTGTCTTTTTCTTCAGTGTAGGAATTAGTTTTGAATCCTGTGGTGTCTCTAGTAACTTCCTCTTCTTATTGAGAGGTTCACTTTCTTGATTTTTTTCCTCAGCGTCTCGATCACTCCCATTCGCCAATGTGTCATCCTTCTGAACAACTTGTAAGAGCCATTCCACTAGCTCATAGCAATTGACAGCGTTATTATCAGCTAATCCTTCCGTAACGGATATAAGCCATTGCCTAGATGCCTTTGCCACTTTTAGCGATTTCTTCTCTGTAATGTTCCTAATTGCTGGATTAATTATGGCATTTAGCTGTTCTACGGTCGATACACATTTGGCACAAACTTTTAAAATTGGACTGGCATTACTTTTACTCGCTTCTCGAGTTTTCTGTTTGATTGCTTGAACATCCTTTTCTTCCTGCATTGTGCCATACAATTCGTCTTCACATAAAGACAAAACTTCCTTTACAGGAACATGGCTTGGATTCGCCTTCAAGTCATTTTCTAAACATCGCAAGAGGTAAGCAACCGTATAGTTTAGTACGTGTCTCTGATAGCCTCTAAGTAGCGAAGATTTTAAGTAGCCGATAACAACTCTTAAGTGGCTTGTTCCTAGTTCTTTAATGATACTTAGGAGTGTCTTTCTTAAAGTATTTCGGACCGACACTAACTGATTTCGCAGTCCAGCTGTAATAGAAGGAATTATCGATCGTATTCCGTTTTGACCTTCCGACTTAGGTATCTTCTTTAGCAGCTTCACCAAAGCAATTGTGCAAGGAATCTTTAATATCACGTCGTCGTCCACATTCTTCGTAGACTTAGACAGTTTATGTGTTGCTTTCTCCTCGAAGTGAAGAAATTTCCTTAATTTTGGAACTATTTGGGATTTCAAAGTTCCTAAACATCTCACAGCTGCAGCTTGAGGTAGTAAAGATAGCATTGGCAATGCGGACTCCTCACCAATAACAAATTCTTCCTGCTCCTCCTCATCATCCTTCCCATTGCTTACATTTTCCCTAGATATTTTACTGACGTCATTTAGTTGTATGACTTTTCCTTCACATATCTTTTCTTTTTTTCTTTCATCTGGACAAGCAAGACTCAAGTCAAAATGAAATGCATCCATAATGGCAATTAGAACTCTTTCAAACTGCTTTGCAAGTCGTGTGTTTTTCTTTGGATCATCCAGTAATTTATTAAGGTACGCAAAGTACTGGTCATGTGATACAGCAGACATAACATCTTTGAGAACCTGCAATTAAGCGATAATATCAGTATAATTCTAATTCATAACTTTGTGTTGTAATAACTTAATAATAATGTGTAATAATTTATGTAAAAAATCATGCCTCAATTGAAGAATCAATAAGCTCATTAAAGTTCTTTCCAAGGCGGTCTTCATCAAATAAATTATGGGTTGCAATTGGAAGAATAAAAGCTTGGATTACAGCTGGGCTTGCATCGCTTACTTTTTCTTTCACTCTCTTGCTTAATCTGAGTAAGAAAATTATTAAGAAATTAAATACGTATAAGTCAATTTCCAAACCGAGTTACAAAACAAAATATTTTGAGTTCATACTTATTCATTGCTCTTGTCCTTAAATGCACTTGAATATCACAAAGTCCTTCAACAATGTCCTCCGACAGAAGTTTTTGTAACTCTCTGAAAGTACCATGCACCGAGTGTGACGAGCTAGTAAAAGCAAACAACACTCTTAAAATGTCTTCGTAGCGTTTATCATCCTTCTCATGAACTACAGTCCGAAATTTTGGCAGAACTACGGTATCCAAGAATTTGTGAATGTGTCCACGAATTTTTTCCTCAGTGCAATTTTCAGCTTTAGCGGGTACTGCTGTTGCAATAGTTAATAGTACTTGTTTTGCTGCATTTCTTAATCCAATATCATCTTCCTACATTACAATAATCAAATTATGAAAACACTAAAATAAAAACATTTTTAATATGTTAAAGACAAAGCAAGCAAAGCACTCTGGCAAATTTCAATTACTTACATGGCGTATGTTGTAAATACAATTGTGAAAGATTAGTGTATACAATAACATGTCAAATTGTCCTGTACGGATATGCCTGGCTGCTTTTTCAAATGCATCCTGACGCTTACTAAAATTCGGTGTATCAGCAGCAGAATCGATCCAGGAGTTCATTCCAGCTACAATATCATATAGCAAGGAATCTTGCTTGCACTCCAAAGTTTCAACTAAAGTGGTACGGAGACGACGACCAGTAACCCAATTAAAGCTTGGCGCTACTTTCCTATAATAAAATGAGTACGTATATGTATATTTCAACAATGAACTACTACCCGTAAACTTTCTCATAACTAAATCACTGTTCTAGTCAACACTTACATAATTAAATCTTCAACATTTTCTACGTTATGTAACAACTTTCCTACAGCAGATATGCTATTTGCAAGGGTTTCTTCATTGTTTTTGCACATATGGAAAGTGTCGATAATCACAGTAGTAAGTTTATCATTTAATTCCCCTTCGGAAGCAAACCCAGCAAGAAGAGCTATCAAAGCTAAACAACTCCCGCCAGCTCCAACAGATTGAGTAGTGAATTTTTTAAACGCTTGTGAATCTTGAAATAAATTGAGGATAACTTCTTTTCTCAACAAAACAATGTTGACACCGGTACTTTCTGTGAATAAATATGTCATTCATTAAATATCTACCCCAAAAACGTCTTTCATTAAGTGTTCAAATACTTTTTCTAACCTGTAGTAGTAAAATTAAACACCTCCGAGATATTAAGGGGTGAATTACTACTGCAATGCAAGTACTCCTCAGTGGGGTCATCAGGATCGTCAATAATATCGGGCGGATTAGTCAAGTTTAGAATAATTCCAAGAATGTACTTTTTCACTTCGAAAACTGATGATTTTGCATCCAGTAAGTCAAATAACCGCCACATTGGGCTTTGATTAACATCACCGTCTTTACATTTAGTAAAAAGGATGTGATATCTGTTCAAATTATTAAATATATACATATTTATTGCAACAAAGGTTTCTCAAAGCTTAAAGTTCAAGAGTTCTTTGTCATCGCAAGATTTTTCTAGTTTAGACTCAACTCTACCTTTCATGTGTACTCCAAACCAAAAATAGCTTCAGTATCCAACTAACACTTCCAACTGATGTTGTAGTGATGTCTTCCAATGCAGGCCATATGAAAACATCAAATATTCTAGAAAGTGTTTCTTCTTTCATATCGAGGCGAGGTAACGAGCTAAAAAATGCCACAATGCAAACTCTCCCAGCTTTCAGAGCAGCTTTCTTTTGTTCCTCAAATACTTCATCCGGAATTTGTTCCTCAGGATCCAAAGATCTTCGTGACAATGGCTTCACTGAATTGTCCACCGACGATATTAGGTCGCACGCGCCGTTTATAATCTGATCCAAAATCGATGGAAACTTGTAGCGCCAAATACGCAGGGCCGAGGTCATCTTATTAATTTTTATTTCGATAATTTTAGGAGGGAGTTGTTTAACTACGAATAGAATATAGTATATTATCTCTTGGCATTTAAAAATTTCATTTCTATTCCTGTCACAGAGTGCATTCATGGGATATATCCATAGGTATATGTACATATAGCATATTTATTTCCTACCTTCCTCGGGAGACCCAACCGTCAAATCCAAATATTTTCTTGCATCAGCTTCTGTACAACCAGCTAAGAATCTCAATACTTGAAGGCGTTTTTCACCTTTCATTACTCGTTCCTTGCCGATAAGTATACGTATTAGAATTTCCATTAGTAAAGACCTTCTTTCGGTAGTTTCGTTTTCATATTGCTTATTCAGTGTTATGTCGATTGCATCTATTCGAAACTTATGTACAGGATCCATCGAGTCGGTATTTATGATTTCGTCAATATCTTCCCTACACACATCAGAATAAACTTTCCTAGATTCATACCTTTTCCCATCAAAATTAAAAATTTAAAAAAAGGTAAGAAATCCACTCACTTGTAGTTTTTGAATTTGTTTTTCCGTTTTGCAAATAAAAACTTCCACGCAGCCCTTTGCATGTCTTGCGAATTCATCAAAAATTTGAGTGCCGCTTCCCACAGTTCATGATTGATATTTACCAAATCACAACATTCCAAAAACTGCAATACAGGAATTACCATCTTGTTTTTTTCACGCCTATCTACGAGGCTTTTGCCGCCATTATTCTCTGATTCCATCGAAGTATCATTATCACTAAATGGTAAAAATAGTAAAAAATTAGCAATACTACAAAATACATGTAAAATGTAGTATATAGCAATGACATCCATACTTTCTGCTATCACTTAAGCAAAACACGAAATACAGTTCTAATATAAAGCTAAAAATACCAAGCTTGGTAAGCTAGCATAGCCATATTTTATCTTTATCAATTAGGTCATTATTACTTACCCGATTACTTTGTCTACATATGTTTTTATATCAGCATATTCTTTTTTAGTCAGTGGTTGACCTTTTAGTGACAGCCATAAATTAATTTTATATTGGGTTATATCCAGTTGCTCCTCCACGTCAGAATAGCAAGCTTCAGACTTGGGCAAAGCAAATGTATCCACCGTAAGCAATTTAAGGAAATCTATAATAAAAATTTTAAATGTGGTAAATTCAAACTATAAGTAATTAGTATTGAGCAACAATATTAGATAAAACGATGATCTGCTATTATAACTGCTAACCCGTAGATTCTTCGTCCACCTTGGGAAGAATGCCTATTCGCAAAAAATCATCCAAATGGTGAGGGTGATCTTGATTTTTACAGAAGTGAAAACCGAATGTTTTCCAGTATGTTTGCATTTCAATATGCTTTCCGGCATGCCGAATCACTTCGACGCACGGAGTCCATATTAAATTGTAATTGGTATACAGCAGTCCCAGCGCGTATTTCAAGCACAACTAGAGAAACGTAAAATCATTATGTCAGACTATATTTTTTTCGAAATATAACAATAAAATTCTCCCTCCTGCTAATAAAATACAATACCATTTTGAGATCTATGTTGTAATTATCGCTTCCCATGATAACTTTACACTCCGTCAGCACAGATTTTGCTAGCGAACTAAACTTGTTGTTAGTCAAGCTCATGTTTTCCAGTTCTAAAAACTTTTCCAGCATTTCGATGGTTTTATCCGATGAACTACTTGCTACATCCGCAGTGCTCCTTAGAATTGAGAGAGTAAGAGCTCGAACCTGGAAATTCGTTATGTGACTAGGTATTTACCATTCTAAATCCGGATTGAAGATTGTCCGCAAGAACGTCCCATTTCTTCACGAAGAATTCTGCCAGATCTTTTTCAAATTTCTCAAAATTAGCTGATTTGGCAAAATAAACCAAAGTATCCAATATTTTGAGACTCCACAAAGAAAAGGACGCTTTAGAGACTGCCCCATCCATTGATGATAATAAATGGTTTAAAAGTTCTTTCACAGGTACGCTATCGTAAAATGTAGCTTTTGCATTTAGCTGTGTAATAAATATCTGAAGAATGTAGTAAACTGCTGGTAACACAGCCTCGTCCATATTTGATTTAATAAGTTGTGACAAAATGCTTGTGGAAATATGAAGACATGCTTCACAGTTTCTACTATTCAGTCTAGAGAACACGAGCAGTACTCGCACATAATAATTAAAGTTGGGTGAACAATGATTCACGATGTCATCGTGGATGGTTTTCAGCGTATGACAACTAGAAACGAATAGAATTTTAATACAACATGAAGTCTAGAAGGCTTGAAAATGTGACGAATATCCTTATATCTTTTATATATTTAAACTTTACCAATCCCAAGTAGTGCCTTTAATGTTACTTGCGTTCAGCAAAGTTATAATTCGCTTTTGCCCCTGAAAGTAATACATAGGTGTAGCATTGGCTGGAAAATAGTGATGATCCCCTTCAGGTAACTGAAATAGTCCTCCCTGCTGTAGTATAGCTTCACTTAAACAGTATATAGATATACTTGGACATTTCTGCATATAATCTGGTTTCTCCGTTCGAGTATATGCTTCTATCATTGGCTCAAGAAATAACCTGAAGTACACTCCAAAACTACGTAAACACTTGTCAAGAGTTTCTATCACTTCAAAATCTGCAATTTTTAGGATATTACAAATTGCTGGTTGGAGCTTGCTCAAACTCGAAGTATCACCCGTTGAACATTTTGATTCAATAATTTTGACAATAATTTGTGTCAATGTTTCTGCATTTGCTGAGCAAACGTTAATTTCGGCAGACATAGCTTGAAGAAGGCTTGCACAACTTGTTAGATCTTTTACCCTTCCACAGTTGTTAAACTCGATTACAGACAAGTACACAGTTAGCAAGTTCGATGTGTTTTGAACTTTCTTCAGGCTTTCTAATGCAAGATCCTGTAAGTGGCAAATAGAGGACACAATGAGACAACACAATAACTGAGTCACGAGAATTAAAAATTAAGATTATTCCTGGTAATCAACCTCAATTAAATGTATAAGATCTTCACTGTTTGGGGCATTTGCGTGATTCAATAATCTGAGGGACAATTGACTCAGCACAGTAGTCCATACAGTAATTTCATCACCATCCAGATCATCTAAGAATGACACGCAATCTGTGAACTTCATTCCTGGACCCTTTAGTTTCAATGTTCCTCCTACGCCCTTGAAGATAGCAAAGAGCAGTGTAGCCACACCGACTGCATGCTGTATAAAAATAAATGAATTTGAAAACATATATATCTTATACTTTATCTTTATAACCATTTACATACAATATATCTATCATGGTTAGCAAATACCCACCTCTGAGTTTTTATGAAGAAAAACGCGAAATAGCAACTTCAAAAATTTTTGCGGATGGTCCCGTGCAAATTTTCCAGAGACGATTGAAAAAGCTTCGCAAGCAAATATCATTACATATGTTTTTAATTTTGGATCCAAAAAGCAGGAGAACTGTTTCATGTGCACATGTAGGTCCTTAATTATTTGTTTTCGAAGATATTTTGACAAGTATGCGTAACACTTAAATCCAGCTTCAATTATATTCGTATTCTTAGATTCCAATACAATCTTGACAATTACTTTGAAGAATTCTTGAAAATACGGATAGAAGTCTTCGCCAAGGTCTCTTGAGAGTGCAATTGCCAATCTAATTTGTAAACAAAGGACAAGATTTGCACGTTAATAATAAATTTCTTTAGCCTCTCTGGGCCTCTACAACATTGTGCATTAAAGTTCTATTCTATGCATGATTATGGCATACGCAAATGCTGGTTCAAATGAGGCAACATTTTCTCCACTCTCCAGATGTGCAAGCAGTACTTTAGCCAACTTTTCTTTTTGAAGAATTAGTTGGGCTAGCGTCATAGAATCAGTTCCAATCTTGCAGAGAAGATCTGCAAACGTCTCTGTCCGATTTAAATCCACCCATTTTTCAATTTCCTGTGGCATCAAACAACAAAATTAGTACTTGATCAATTAACGTTTAAGCATTAGCATTTCACCTACTAGCTCCTTTTCTCTGAAACCACTGAATCTGATATCTAATAACTAATAACAATACTAAATAACTACACTGTACAGATACACAAATTAATTTACCTGTGAAAAATGTGTTTCCTTCCCCTCCAGGTCTTCCCCTCTTCCATCTCTAATGGACAAATTGACATTGACACTAATTTGTCTCAGTTTCTCCTCAAAGGTTTGGAACTGAAATTAATTCGAGTTTATAAATTATAATATTTTCTTCTCACATAGCACAGATAACCTCCAGTAGCTGTAGCTGACACTGTTCGTTCCTTTTTTTACAACATGGCATTGGCATTTATTTCCATTCATAATTTCTTCTTTTTTTAGCTATTCAGCATTTTCCTTAATAATAAATTACTAATTACCCTGAAAGTGTTGTCCTCTTTATGTCGTGTAGTTGTCCTTTTCCCCATGCTGATGCTTATATTAGCCTATTAGCGACAAAAATTGAGAGTTTATAAATAAGTCAATTATCTGAAGTTCCTTGGTAGTGCACAAAAGCATTACGTATGAACTCGACTAATTCTAACTGCCTTAACTTAACTATAATTAATTAGCCCATCAGGTTAGGTTAGTGTTTTTACTTCAAACTACAAACTGAACTGACTAAACAATTTTAATTTTTTTTACAAAACCACTGCACTAATGCAATTGAGAACTTCTGAACATGTCAACATTGCACACATGCGCTTTTCCGGAAAGCACTCTCACTCATCTGACTGAATGCACGTGAAGAGATCGTACTCTGCACATAAACAATTTGAGCTACTCTGGGGCAACCTGCTCCTTTTGTTATACACTTGGCACTCATGCAGCCCTGCTACGTTTACATCTGCAGTTTGCACTTGCAGCAGTAGCCTTTGTTGTCTCACGTTTTAGTTTACTTAGATAAGTCCTCTATCGTGGATAAGTACACGAGTTTGCGTTCCATCATATCATCCATGGCCATGGTTCCATGACTGAACAAAAGTCGTGCGCGTTCGCGTTCCAGGATGTCGATTTCCAGGATTTGTGTAGGTCTGATGCGGAATGAGAAGCCTTCGGATGTGAGACTAGAACATAATTATATGCTGGTTACTTTTGGCAGAGACAATTATATTGGCAAAACTGGGTAGAAGAGCATGGTGAAAAGAAGCGCACATTTGACCGTAGTAAGATAAAGGAAATTATTTTCTTTGCAGGCATTGAGGCACTTTTCATCCTGACAATCCGCAAATATTGCATGTATTTTTTAATTTGAAAAATAAATTATGGTGCATTATTGCAATTAGGTGGAAAATAGACCTTTGTTTCGTAGAGCTCATTTATTCCGCAATATTAGTATAGGTTATGTACATACATCAGAATCGAATGAGGTGTGTAATCAATTGATAAAGGTGTAAATTATATGAGATGGCAAAATAAGGTGGCCATTTATTAAAAATTTCGAATGTCATAAAATAGGCATTGCAATATAGAGCTAGGCATCCTTTAAAGAGAGGTTAAACATTTCGGAAAATTCATCTAAAATCTGATGCGAGATGTCACTTCCGCCACATCCAATCAAAATAATAGGCCCTTGATCTGTCCTAACTCCACGGTCTTCCAAAACTGCAGGAACAACTTTTGAGTATACAGCAGCCATTGTTACTCCACAAGAAGGCTCTACTAGAAAGCCATGATCGTCTGTAATATATCAGAGAAAAGGTTGATTAGCACTATGTCTAGGGATTTCTAAAGGTTCTTTTTAATGGTCAATAGCATTTTTGTGTATTTTTTCATTTGTCCTACCTGCCAGGCGTATGCATCCGTTCACAGCGTCTTTGTCTGGGAGCACATGAGTCATAACATGGAAATCTTTTACAAAGTCCATAAGTGCTGGTGTAACTGAACGGGCTCCAAGTGTTTTTGCTATGCTTCGTAATTTGTCCAACACAACAATCTTGCCTGCCTTCAGAGAAAGGTCAAAGCACTCGGCACCAACAGTCTCCATACATAACACCGGAATGTCCTCCCAACCAACTGCGGATAATCCTCGTAGAATACCTAATGTAAGTCCGCCGCCACCAACGGAAACAACAATGCAAGAAGGCTTGCGTCCCTTTAAATCCTCCTTGATTTCATGTATCATTGTCGAATGCCCTTCCCTGTATTCAATGTTCCAAATTACGTGGTTTCATTATTACACAAAACATATTATAATAATCTTTATATTATCTTTATAAATAGTAGCAACTGAATTTTTAAGAAATACCAAATCAAGGGATGCTCATATGGGTGGATGAAGCCAACCGTGGGATCGTTTTCGACAACTTTCATTGCGGCGTCATTTGCGTCCTGCCAATCTTTTCCACTTATTACAACATTCGCATTATATGTGCGCAGCTTT
>JAHZND010005369.1:0-11590 GCA_027744115.1 Acrocyrtus sp. NNG-2020
ACGTAGCGAGCAGCAAGTTTACCTTGAAGTTATTCTGCATCTTGGAAAATAGAATATCGGAGATAAGAGTAACCGCAGTCAGATAAGCGTAGGGCCCACAACCTTTATAATGTTTCAATACATAGAATCTAGATACGTCTAAAGTGCATTTTAATTTTCCAATATTGCAATGACATGTCCCTACGCAAGAATTAGTAGAACGAGAGTCTGTGTGTAATTTAGAATAGTGTCAATGACGTCCATCGTGGATGCTTTTTTTATTTTGAAGAATGGCCCTATCGATAATGAAGCAACCCTCAAAGCTCTCACCTGCCTCCTCTCCAATGAGCCCAACTTCACTCCATTCCAGAATAGAATGAACTCAGTAGTGAGGATATTTAGCTGTGATGTGAAGTACAGGAGCACCATATTAATAACAATAATGAGAACTGTTCCAAGAATCAGCACTACTATAATGCCACCCTCCAACACCTCCTGACAAGCTATAAGAAAAGGTAGTTCTTGTGCCCCATAAGTTGAGAAGAGAAGAGAGATTTGCCAAAGTAGCAGACTTTAGCACATTTAAAAATAAATCACCTTCCTAATTATATAACAGGAATGTGACAAGAATTACTGCCGGATTTGTACGATATTAGTCTTACGTTTTTAAATCTTCTCTGCGAATGAGAATGGCCAAGATTAGGGCGTAGCTCAGAACCAAGAGCACTGCATCATCAATCGCGTTGTTAGTGATATTAAATATATGAATAATATATTTCTGTATGCCATATTTAAATTTAATTACATAATTTAATTATTTAGCTCGGCGCCGTTGCTGCAGGTCCGATTAGCGGTTGGGCGATACAGAATGTAGGACGGAGGATGAGTATGCTTATCCTGACCATCCCATTTTTGGCTGGATGGTTACTTATCTTTTTTGCAAATGGTGTGACGATGATACTCATTGGCAAGTTTATTACTGGTACGCACTTGATTCAATATCACATGTGAAGGGAAAATGAATATATTTTTTATATGAAAATTATACTGTCAATTCATCAATAGCAGGATTTTGCAGTGGAGTTTATGCCGCGGCGGCGCCTATATTTACAGCAGAAATGGCTGATATGTTTATACGAGGTTTCTTATGTGCTGGATTCGATATGATGATAAGCGTTGGCATTCTTCTCATGTATGTTTACAACACTAAAAGTAAATCTCATTCTCATGTGATGAGCAATACAAAACGGAAATATTTTTTCTTTTTGTAGATACATTTACGGCGCACTAGTTGACTGGAGAATGCAAGCATTGATATCCGGAATTCTTCCGGTTATAATATTTATAATGATGCTGTTTGTTCCGGAGAGCCCTCGTTTTCTTGTGCAAAAAGGGAAAACAATGGAAGCTACTAGTGACTTACTACGCTTTAGAGGAGCATTCATTAAAGACCAAGTTGACCCTGAACTTCGAGTTGTAAGTTTATTATTTGATGAAACAATAATTTCACGTGTCTGAACTTGAATTTGCAGAAATGAGAAGATGCAACGCACATTATAAAAAGTTGACTTCAATTTACTAATTGCAGTTAAAAATCAGTGTGAGGAATAGTCAAGAAAAGTCCGGCGGCTTTAGGGAAATAGTTGCAGGTCCTGTCCTTTGTCCAGTGTCTATCGCCTTCCTAATTTACTTTTTCCAAGTTTTTGCGGGTATCGATCCCGTTCTCTTTTATACCGTCGATATATTCGCTTCCAGTGGGGCAACGTTAGACGAATATTCCTCCACCATAATTGTTGGTAGTGTTCAAGTGGTACGAATTAAATTGAATTTGCTTGTGGCATTCAAACACGCGATTTCAGTTTTAATTACCTTTATAACGTTTTGGTGAAATTTTAAACTAAGGTTGCAGCATGCGCTGGAGCATTCCTCGTAGAATATTTCGGTCGACGTATTCTCCTCATGATCTCAGAGCTGTCGATGGTCCTCTCTCTCGGCGTACTTGGGTACTACTTTCTCCTCAAGGAGCAAAACGGAGACGTTTCTCCGGAAGGATTAGGCTGGCTACCTCTTACCAGCTTGATCATTTACGTAGTTTCCTACTCTGTTGGAGTAGGCCCAGTCGGCTACATGATTGTAATAATTTACTTTTTTTACTTCTACTAATTTAATAATTATTGTTGGGGCTTTGGTAACTGTGGCCTGTATTTCTTTAGATGGGCGAAATTCTACCTCATCACGTGAAGGGTGCTGCAGGATGCATTCTTACTTCCCTCAAATGGTTCATGTCATTTGCAATGACTAAATTTTTCCTAGATCTAATTCAGCTGTTAGGAAATGCAGGATGTTACTGGCTATTTGCAGCATTTTGCCTGCTCGGATTCCTCTACATTTTATTCTTTGTTCCTGAAACGAAGGGAAAATCCTTAGATGAAATCCAAAGGGAATTTTCCAATTCGTATGTTACACCTTCACCTAGAAGGCCTTCGGATTATAGGACGCCCCTGTTGAATCCATCTGAAGCATCTTTTTCCAGTACGTTAGGGCAAAGGGACAATTACCAGTCTGTCCGTTAACTGTTATATCTCAGCAAAATTAATTTACTTAAAAAATAAATAGCAGATTTAGTTATGTGCAACATACCTAAGAAAGGTACCTAGGTTAAATAAACGAGCTAATATCCAATTGAAAAAGTGAGTTGTGTGAACTTTGTATGTTGCTATTTATGATGTTATTGACTAAAAAGTAAAATTACTAAATATGCCGGAACAAGTACCATTTCTGTAAATATAGTTTTGTTATTAAAGTAAGTACGAAGTTTTCAACTGGCTTAACGGATGTGCCAATGAAGCAAGCTCTCTTCGCATTGTAAATTTAATTCCGTTTACTGTACAACATCTTAGTAGTTTTACATCAGCCTTAAATATTATATTACAAAGTCAACAACATGTATTCAAAAATATATAAGTTGTTAATAATTCCCACACGATACCATTCACTCTTGTTTTGGTGAAAAAATAATAATTTCCAGTATAATGACACCGTAACTTCAAAATAAACGATTTCTTTAAATACTATCAGCTTGCAGTGAAACAAAATGACTCTTGCAGGAAACTGTCATATAAATTACGTTGTAGCTTTCCATAAAGCAGAGCCTTTTGCAAATTGACAGGATAAGGGTGAGTATATGTTCTGGTGAGTACATAGTTTATTTGCTTACGTAATATGAGTGTCCACGTGACCTCTTCAAAGTTAAAGGAGAAAGCTACACTCTTCATGTGGCAGCCTATTCGAGAAATGCTGGTCCCTGTTTAAGACATTTCGTGACATTTAAAAAATAACAAAGTGGATCTACTCACTGACATTATTAATACTAAATTTTTTGCAGGTTATGCATTAAGTTTTGACAACGAAACGAAGTTTTCGACAAAGGATCACGATAATGACATGTCTGCATGGGAGCATTGTATGTAATTACTTTTAAATAAATTTATTTATTTACATTTCCACTGTAACAGCAATTATAAGTTATCTTCAGCTCAGGACACTTAATTACTCATTCACATCCCGATATTATTTTAATTCTTTATGAGACTTCCACTTAACTTACCATTTTTCTATATTTCAAACGCATCTATTCTAATTTTTTTAGTTCACAGTGAGTATGGCTAGTGCACTCACCGTATAGTTCAGAACTGTGTTCACGACGTCCATTGCAGTGCTCCTCTTGATTGTAAAGAAAGGTCCCATGGTGATTGAAGCTACTTGCATGGCCCTCACCTGCCTCCGTTCTACTGGTCCCAGTCGCACTCCACCCCAGAAGCGGATAGTCTCCCCTGTGACGACATTAGGTATGGAGGCATAGCTCAGCAGAAACATATTGAATGACATTATAGTAAAATTAGCCAAAAGAACATACAGAAAGAGATACATTTCGACTTTTCCCAGAAATCTTACAGCGAAACAGTTCTCCGCAACGCAAATAAGCAAAGCAGCCCCTTGCAATGAAGGGACCGGCATCTTCATACACTCGTTTATTGCTTTCGTAACAATGCAGATCTGATTATGAAAATGGTACCTTTCTCTAAACACTTCATTCAGACTTGCCTTTCTCTTCCTATTTACCTGTGACCTATTACCAACATCCAAAGTTTCCTCGGGATTTCTTTCTTGAAGGTTGCCAACTCGTCGATTCTTCTTCTTCTTGACAGATTTCGCTTGTTTGACCATCCAGGAGGTTGTGTCCACCACCAACTTGTTGTACACCCTTTCCAGATTGTTTTCAATCTCCTGAGTGATCCTTACATCCGGTTTGTCCTCATTCCTAATCCCCACACTTAACTCCAGGTTGTGCTTCGCCAAGGTGCTTAGTTGTAGTAGTACACAGGCAAACTCCAAAAGTGTGAAAAGTAAGCAGAGTCCCACAAAGGTCGCACCAGCGTACACTATCACCATGGCCACCACAATTTTGAGTGGTCCACTCAGAAGCATTCCAATCAGAAGACTCACCGGATCGTAGTCTCGTATGAGTGGAAAGGAGGCCGCAACAGCTGGAAAAACCTCTCCGAAGAAGAGCGCAGCCATGTATCCCAACATCTCTTCCATATTCGGAATTCCATTTATACCTGCAATTGTCATCTGGTTCAGCTCAATCTAGTAAAATTATTATTAAATTTAAAAAAACAGTTTCTGAGTAATATTTGTCTAGCTCACCTGCATTTCCTGGGCCAAACTTCATTTCAACATTGTTACGCACAAAGCATATTGTTGAGCTCTCCGTCTCCATTGTGTACCACACGCCAAGAACTAAGCCCTCTAGGACAACCGCAAGTATGTATATGATCACTTTCTCTAAGTCGGCTGGCATCAATGTGGATATTTCACTCCGAGAAAAGCTTGCAAGACTTTTCCACAACAAAAACGAGGTATAGATTAGTGCAAGTACTAAATCTATTCGTCCGGTATACCAAAAAAGCCGAGAACCTCTCAGTTTTGCTACCTCCTTCCAATTCCAGTTGAGTTTAACAGGGGGCAGGGGCACTACCATCTTGAGCTGCTTATCGTAATGTATGGGGATACCGGGAAATGTTTCGAAAATGGGAAACAAATTTCGGGAAGCTCGATTCAGCCCCATTTTCAATTCAGCAGTTTTCCTGTACACGACCGTTTCAAAAGGACTTTCAAGGATAAGTGAACAAGCAGCGGAATATTTCATATAAGTATTAGCTGAACCTATTAAATTTTCTTGATGTCGCGTCTTGATAAAAAATGCTCAATCAGTTCCAAGACCATTTTCATGGAATAATTGGCATATAACTTCTTTTCAGAGATTCTCACTTTGATAATTGCTTTTATGATAACACTGGGAAAAATGAAAATTTTGGCTTATCTTTACGATTTTTCATATGTTTATAAGTGAATGATGTAAATAGAGTTGCGAAATGAGCTGGACTTTCTGTCTCTTTTTTTATGCTAGAAACTGTTATAGTTAAATTATCAAAGAAAAATGGCGGATTAAGAGTTGCTTAATTACTGATTGGGTTGTGGATTTAGATGTAAAATTGAAATGCGAGGGACAAGAAATGGCTATGAGCTTAACATTTCATTAGCTAACGAATGTAATGGTTTTTAAAAGAGAAAGACAACAACGACGACTAAAAGAGGTTTACATAAATGTACACGGTTTAATTTAAAGCGCTCTAAATTTTTCGGATTAGTTGAGTTTATACCAGGCTTACTTAAAAATTAAAATTAAGCGTGGATTTATCAATGTAGAAATAGCGTTTTGGTGGAAATGACGTTTTTCACGAGTACCGAAATCCGGTGTCTTAGAAAAGTTACTTTTACGGACATTGGAAAAGACATAAGCCGAGGGCTGAGAAATAAATAAAGCTTGTAAAAAACGAAAGTATAATTTCCCAACTTGCGCAACCAATTATTTTCCTGTATTAATGAGTAATTGATGCAGCATCTGTTGACAAGGTCTAAACAAAAATTAAAAGCTGATTTAATTCTCTGACTCGCTATAATTGAAGCTGAAAAAAGTTCGGGACATTTTGGACATTTTCAATAAAAACTTGCTCTTGTAGAAGATTTTTCAATGAAATTATTTATTTACATTCCCACTGGAAAAGCACTTAAGTTACCTAATTACAATACGTTTAATTAGTCATTTACATCCAGATATTCTTTAATATAAGTATAAGACCTGACTTACCATTTTTCCATATTCTATATACTATATACGCATCTATTTTAATTCAAAGTGATCATGGCTAGTGCACTCACCGTATAGTTCAGGACTGTGTTCACGACGTCCATTGCAGTGCTCTTTTTGATTGTGAAGAAAGATCCCATGGTGATTGAAGCTACTTGCATGGCCCTCACCTGCCTCCGTTCCATTGGTCCCAGTCGCACTCCACCCCAGAAGCGGATAGTCTCCCCTGTGACGACATTCGGTAGGGAGGCATAGCTTAGCAGAAACATATTGAATAACATTATAATAAAATTAGCCAAAATAACATACAGAAAGAGATACATTTCGACTTTACCAAGAAATTTTATAACGAAACAGTTTGCTGTAATACAAGAAAGCAAAGCGGCCCCTTGCAGTGAAGGGAACGGCATCTTCATACACTCGTTTATTGCTTTCGTAATAATGCAGATCTGACTATGAAAGTGGTACCTTTCCCTAAGGACGTCATTCGGGCTTGCCTTTCTCTGTCTGTTTACCTGTGACCGATTATACACTTCAGAAGTTACCGCGGGATGCTTTTCTAGAATGTTGTAATTGTAAACTCGTCGATTCTTCTTCTTCTTCTTGACAGATTTTGCTTGTTTGATTATCCAGGAGATAGTGTCCACCACTATTTTGTTGTATAGCTTCTCCAGATTGTTTTCAGCCTCATGGATGTTCCTTTTGTCCGTTTTGTCCTCAGTCATCATCCTCACACTTAACTCCAGGTTGTGCTTCGCCAGGATGCTTAGCCGTAGTACTAAACAGGTAAACTCCAGAAGTGCGAAGATGAAGCAGAGTCCCGCAAACGTCGTACCAGCGTATATTGTCATCACGGTCACCACAATTTTGATTGGTCCACTCAGAAACATTCCAATCAGAAGGCTTACAGGGTCGTAGTCTCGTATGAGTGGGAAGGACGCAGTAACAGACGGAAAAACTATTCCGAAGAAGAGCGCAACCATATATCCCAACATCTCTCCCATATCCGGAATTCCGTGAGCACCTGCCGACCCTGAAATTGCCATCAGGTCAGATCAGGTTCAGTTTAATCCAGTAAAATTATTTTAAATTAAAAAAAACAAATGTCTAATCTTTCCCCAACTTACCCGTATTTACTGGGTCAAACCTTCTATCAACGTTGTTAAGCACAAAGCATATTGTTGACTGCTCCGTCTCGATTGTGTGCCACACGCCAGGAACTATGCCCGCTAGGACAACCAAAAGTATGTATACGAGCACTTTCTCTAGGTCAGCCGGTGTCAATGTGAATACTCCATTTCGAGAAAATGTTGCCGGATTTATCCATACGAAAAACGCTACCAGGGTAGTGACTAATGCAACAACCCAACCGATTAGTCCAATATACCAAAAAAGTCGAGAAACTTTCAGTTTTGCCAGCTCATTCCAGTTCCAGGCGAGCTTAGCAGTGGGCAAGGGCACTAGTATTTCCAGCCGCTTGTCGTAATGAGCGGGAATGCCTGGAAATATCTCGAAAATAGGAAACAAATTTCGGGAAGCTCGTTTCAGCCCCATTTTAATTCAGCAGTTTAGAACTTTTTAATGTAAATGCGTCTGAATCGAAAGAATTCTCAAGGACAAGCCAGCAAAGCAGCGTAATGTACGTTAGTATTAGCCGAATCTATTGAAAGGGTTTTGATACCACGTCTTGATAAGCAAATGCTTAATCAGTTCTAAAGTCCGTTTGATGGAAAAAGTTTAAACTTGACATTACTTCTTTTCAAAGATTGTAAATCTGGTAATTGCTTTTGAGATAACACTGGAGAAAATGTAAACTTTGGCTTATCTTTACGATTTATCACATGTTATAAGAGAATGATATGGACGTTAAAGGGAAATTTTTAAATTGCTTTTCGGATTAAATCTAAAATGGCTAGATGGAAAATACGAGGGATAAGAAACCGCCATGAATTTATCATTTCATCAGCTCACGAAGACTAAGCGATTTAATTCAACTTAATTTATGCCATAAAATGTCTACTACAATTAATTTAGATTAGGTTTACTCTAAAATTGAAATTAGGTAAGCGTGGCTTTAGCGATATAGAAATGACATTTAGCTTGAAATATAAGCTTAGAGAGACAGTAAAGCTTGCAAAAAATTAAGTAAAATTTCCGAACGTAGGTTCGCAACCAATTGTCCGTAGGCAGTAATGACCTCGAGCTTTCTTTAGGTAAACCAAAATGAAGACTAAAAGTGAGGGATAAATGATGCAATCGTTATTGCAAATTAATTGCAAAGGAGACTCTTTTAAAGAGCACCTTTGAAGCCTTAAAGGTTTGTGCTCGCTATTCTTTATGCGTCCATAATTAAAGGTCCTATTTGCCATTTTGTATCTTCAGATTGCTAACCGGCACAGCAGTAACAGAGTAGCACTATTCAGTTTTCAAATGATTTACTTAATTAAAAGTTAAAAACCGAATGGCAAAAAGAAACTGTTTGTCAGATTGGTGTCCGTCAGGCTAAACTGCTAAACATGTAAGACTGTTATTCTCCATTCTTCGATGTATCTGCAATTTAAATTTCAGCAATAATTGCTGAAATGAATATATTTTTGGCAATTGATTTTTGGAGACAAACAGCCGTGATTTTACTGTGTATCTATCTATATTTTTGAGGTTGAAGAAAATTTTGCGCTCATTCTGCGGTCACCTTGCGTTGCATCATTTTGCGGCCAATTTGCTCTAACTTGACAGACCTAACAAGTACTCCATCCTTAATTGAGTAAACCAATTTAATCACGTGGTCTAACAGCGTGCAAATTACAATTTATAGTCAGTATTGGTTAAAGCGCCTTGCGTGACACGGTCACACACGAGAAATTGTCCATCGTTACTTCGTTGCCCGTGCCTATGAAGTCTTCTCCAAAGCGAGCCTTATTGGCATCACATGATATTAGTAATATCAGCTTCTTTGACGTTTAACATCATATATTTGCCATGCCATAGAATCGCTAACATCATTTCGTACTCGTCGGAAATTGAGAATTTGTCTATGGTAGTTCCCGGCTTACAGTTGGAAAAAACGGCAAGGAACAATCTCATAAGGTCATGTTCTCGGTTTTACTAAATTGTAAATATTTATCTCTCTTTGGGGCAATTTGACCCAAAGAAGGCAGTTAGCCGGTTACGATATAAAGGAATTAGTTCCTTGACTACAAATATCGAAAGGATCACTGCCAAATTACATAAAGAATAATGATTTTGAATAAAAATAGATCTCCTGATTATTGATTTACGTCAAAATATTTCATTTATCTCATCAAACGCACCTGTACACGTACACTACTATCAAAACCGCAAGAAAATTTCTTACGCAAACTACTTATATGTTGGTAAAAAATGTGTAATCGGTAAGTGAACATAAATATTGATATTTTCCTGCTACAATGCACGTCACATTTTATCTCATTGTTATGCCATGTGTCATTATTCAATCGCCAAAGTCCACCGCTAAAGCCAAAATGAGTTATGCTATGAATCTCCTGGACTTTTTTTGAAATTGAGCTGATTGCGAGTAATTGCATAAAGCTGCTCTTCCACAAATAGATATCGATAAAAAGTAAATTAAATTGAGCAACTACAAATATTTGGTTTTGATTACAGTAGTGTGGTTGTGGTTATAGTGGCTAACATTTTTGACGAGCAGTTTGTCCTGTGAAATCGATAAATATTTTCTGGGCATTAATTTCAGCAGGGTTTTCTATTTATAAAAAATGATGCCGCAAGATCTGTTTAGATGGGGAATAACCTCCATTTTAGTTTCGGTAATTTTCTTAGGGATAAGCTCAGCTTTTGAAGATGATTATACATTGCTGGATATCCCCCAAGGTAGGATTTTAGGAAAAGTAGGAAGGTCCAGGGCGGGGAGGACCTTCAGCGGATTTATGGGCATTCCGTACGCACAGCCACCTGAGCGATTTGAGGTATGTTTGGTTTTGCGCTTTCAAAACTGCGCCGATACAAAATTAATATGCCTTTCAAAACCAAACTTAAATAAATTGCGCAGCCCGCTAAATTGCCTCCTTCAACGTGGAGTAATATCTATGATGGAACGAACTACGGGGAGATTTGTCTGCAAGCTGCCGGACAGATTCCGTCGGGAAGTGAGAATTGTCTATTTGTAAATGTTTTCACTCCCAATGTAAGTGGAATTTTTAAATCTTTAAAAAATCTTTAAAATTTTTTATTCAGTACCTGATGTAGGTATTATTTTTAATACAATTTAATTAATATTACAGGTTACTGGAAACTTGAGCGTTCTCGCGTAGACCCACGGAGGGGCCTTTATGGTTGGCTCATCTAACGGAAACGGACCAGATTTCTTTATGGATCATGATGTAGTGTACGTGTCCTTTAACTACCGTTTGGCTGCTTTTGGTAATTGACTTAAAATAATTGCCATTTACCGAAAGACCAACATTTTGCAATATTTTTCATTGCCATTATTTGGTATAGGATTTCTGAGCACTGGAGATGACACGCTTCCTGGAAAGATGGGCTAAAAGATCGGAACTTGGCCCTCCGCTGGATTCAAGATAACATCGAATACTTCGGAGGAGACAAGAATAGAGTGACGTTGATGGGTGGGAGTGCGGGTGGCGTTTCGGTGTCGTTGCAGGTGGTGTCACCTCAAAGTAGAGGACTATTCCGACACGCAATATGCCAAAGTGCAGCTGCACATAATCTCCTGACCATAACAGAAGAGCCAATGTCGTCTGCTGTGAAGCTTGCTGCCAAACTATATTGCCCGACTGCAACAAGCCGAGAAATGATCGAGTACTTAAAACAGAAACCTGCCAGAGATATAATTTCTGTGGAACTTCGAGTGAGACTGACCACATAAATTAAAATGAATTAAATCTCACGTAGTTAAAATTATTTTATTATTTCTTAGGAAGATACTATTCTTGAGTCGCCAACAGTATTCGGTCCCGTTTTAGAGCCAGAATTTTTGCCGGATTACCCGCGGAATCTTTACGAGCGGGGAGAAATCTCGAAGGTTCCATTGATGCTGACATTAACTGATTTTGAGGGCCTTATGATAAACTCAATCAGTAAGCTAATCTTATGATGCGATATACTCCAATGAGACCATCGACGCTTTCAATACCGACTGGACAAGAGCTGCCACAACTGCATTTCTCCTTGACAAGCCGTCGTATTCCCAGGAAGCAATCAAATATTCAACTGACAAGCTCCTGGAGTTCTACTTTGGAGCTAATCCGGTGGGAAACGAAACGTTTCTCAATCTAACTGACTTGTATTCGGACAGCTACTTCGTTCACGGAGTAAGAAGAACTTCTCTGGCCCATGCCAAGCATGCTCCAGTCTATACGAGTGTGCTTGGTTTCAAGG
>JAHZND010005370.1:0-10892 GCA_027744115.1 Acrocyrtus sp. NNG-2020
AAGAAATACAAGGATGCATATAATTTTAGATATAGAATTTTATTATTTCACATTCTATAAAATCGGAACAAAGAAATTCATAAATATGAGTACTTTCACTCTTCTGAACTATATTCAAGTAAAAAAGATGGAAAAGTGCATGTGCTTCTCTTCCTGTTCGTTATTATATTTTGGAAAAAGCCTAACCTAGATATTTACACATGCAAAACAGTCTGAAAATGGGTGAAGAAAATGTAGGTCCTTTGCTAAGTACATTGCTGCTGCCAAAGCAAGCATGGTTGTGGATGATACGACGTAAATGTCACAGTTGTATTGCTGGAGATGACTTATGTTACTACCACGCTCTTGAGAATGTGCAGCAAAAAAATACTTGGGGTAAAACGGAAGGAATGCAGACAAGAAAAATAATATTTTTTTTTCAGCAAAGATTACATAAATTAATGCAAAAGGAAGTTTGTTCCACTGATCCTAACAGGAGACAAAATACTGCCATTTCGCATTTTTAAGTGTAACGATTTCCGTCGACTGCGACTCTGAATGATAAAAATGCGCAGTTTACACCAGCTGTAAAATTGACTAATATCTCGTGTCTGAGTAAAAAATTGAAATTCTCCAAGAACAAACTATATTTAAAAGAACTGACATAAAAGCATATTTTTAGTTTAAAATTATGCAACAGACGTGATCCTTGTATTAAACTAGCTCAGCAGAATTCACATCAGAGAATGTTCTACAGTTTTACAGCATGGCAAATAACTCATTCTCATTGATCACCATGAGACAAGACATAAAAATGATGAATGTCATGCGTTTATGTAAAAAAATTAGTGAGTAACTGAACACTGAACCTATTTTTGTGGAGCGGTATAGCGTTTTTAAGCAGACGATTTAGAGTTTTCCTTTGACCGGAGCACATGTTCCGTTTTTATTTTAACTTTCTTTTTTTCAAGGTTTTTTTATGCAAAAGGAAAAAAAGTGTTATGTATGAGTGTTCGTGCCCAGCAGATTATAGAAAACAGTTTTGTATTTTTGGCTCAATCTTGGCCCACTTCTTGGAAAGAAATATATACACGAGCTTTTACTCAACTATTTGTACATATATCTTTACATCTGTTCCACATTGTCTCGCTTGTCATTTCTTCTTTAAAGAGTTGAACAGAGTAGGTCAAATGTAAATTACTATGTGAGCAAAATACGAGACCGGAAAGGATACCATAACTGGATATCAAAAGTGCAATAGATAGTATCGGATAAAATTTTTTAAAAATATATTCTACTTCACCCATTCTGCTGAAAATGAACTGCATTTTTGTTTTCTTCTAATAATTACGTCAAATAAGCCATTTTTTTTCATTTCATTCACAGATGTAAAAAAAATGTTTTCACACAGTCTTCCCTCAGTATTTTAAGGTAATTTGAAATGCGGGCTCTTTTAGGATATATTTTCCTAGCAAAAATTTTACCCTTTTTAAAGTATCAGTAGCCCAATTTCTCAGCTCATTTGTAGCATCGCAGCAATGTTTTTGAAGTTTTTTGTCTGACCATGCCTGTGACTGTAGCTAGGCTGCATTTTACACAGCGCATTGGTGTTGCTATCTCCCTCCACCTCCTGCCATGGCTTTACAGACAGCTTTCCTCATCCCTTCAAATTAATTCAGCTCAACACCCTACAAATCGAAGTATACAGTGACGTGATCTCCCGTTCACTTGAAGCTCCAACCATGGGAATACAAATCCCAAGACAGACATGGATACTACATCCCTATCAAGAGCTATATTTCTCCAAAAAAATCTATAATACTGACTGGCTGTTTTTCATTATCTAATAGTTCAATACATACTTAAAGAACTAGGGCTAGCCATCACATTTTTTTCTCTGTTGTGTATGGGTAGCTATCTACTTTCGGTGTGTGAAAATGAGACCGCACACAATCCAGAGCTGGCTGCACTGGTTGAACGTGCAACCAAGTGAGCACTGTCAGTGGTATATTTGATGTGAATTCATAAGCGAGAAGATGTAGCAAGTAAATTCCTATAAGAATCCATTTGAAGTGAAAAGAACCTGGTGAGAAAAAGGAAGGAGTGATAGTCGATAGTCTCTATTGTAACCTTTTTTTTCGCCTCACCGAAGGAAAAAAAATCCTCAGATGGTATGTGGCAAATATCCGGAGTGGATCAATCCTTAGAAAAAGAAAGTAAACTATCATGATTGAGCACGAGTGTGCATTGTAAGAGTTTTGGCTTTCACCTCTATTCACACCACGACCACGACCACCGTGATCCCTTTTTTTGTACAGGAAGGACATTGCGGAAACATTCATTGCCCTGAGCAGTTTTAAATGTACATAAAAGGAGGAAGGAAAAAGGGATTAATTTCATTTTGAAGGTTATATATTGAGCTCGGAAAAGAGAAAAGAAGGTCAGGTCGAACAGAAAAGAGAAATGAAAGGGGCAGAAAAACTTATTATTATGCTGGCTAAAAGGTAAGAGGATCATATATATTGGAATGGTGGAGAGCCACACGTGAAAATGAGCTGACACATTATTTGTTTCCGGCCAAACTTTTTCTTTTCGACGTTGCTTACCTTTCTGTTTCGGATTTTTGAAGCTGCCAATAAAAACTCTTTAGCAATGAAGCGAGTCATTTCTGTTTGCAAAATCTTACAAATGTTTGCCTCAAACAGTCACATTCGTAACTTTTATTAAATTTTGTTGTAGATTTTGAGAGGGAACAGAGCTTGTCTCAGTGTTTTCCGGGGATGGGACAGACACCATCCATTAAGTATTTCCTACAATTCAATTTGCCCGGGAGTTTTAGAGCGCATTCTACAAGATTGAATTGTAACTCGGGTGAAAGTATTTACGAGAGTGGAAACTGGAAAGTGCATCCTGAGGGGACCATTAAAATATTTCGCGATGGTAAATCCATAATCCTAGGATTTTAGAGTCAACGTTAAAATAATAGAATCACGAAAAATACCGAAAGTGTGAAAATAGTAGATGAAAATTGCACGTAATGCGCCTCTTTTTGTATCATAACCACTTTCACTTCTGTTCCTGTTCACACCGCTGTGCTAATCATCTTCTGTTGTACTCACCCGCTCACCCGCTTCTCCCGTTCCGCCTGTCATCACTCAATATTTGGGAGTTAATGAATGAGCTGTGTCAAAAAAATAAAGTCTTTATCCCAGCTGAATTCACACTGTGTGCACTTTCCATTTTTTCCAACAGGGATATGGGAGCGTAACAATGGAAAAATGTGATGGTGGCATGGCGTGAGCTAAATGATATTTTGCCACGCCCACGCTGTTGTTGTACATTACCGTCATTATTATATTACTGGGCTAGGAATCAAAGTTTCAAAATGGTCAATTCAGCTTTCTAGCAGTTTGTTTTGTAAGAGCGGGGCGTTTGCAAGGAACCAAAAGAAAAATGTGCCCTTAGCTGCAAATGGCTCATTTTTTTCCGAAAAGCAATGAATTCGCATGAATTTGTAAGGGTGAAGGGTGCTACAAATGACAGATTTGCCCCAAGGATTTCAGAAAATGTATTAAAATATTTTTTAAGTAGAGGGTGTAAACAGCATCATACCGGGAAATTGTTAGCTTAATGGAAGTGATTACAAGGTTGACAATCTGATTGCAAGGTTGGTACACGCCCGTTATTATTATGCTACGAATGACGCCCATTATTATTCCCATTTAGTTTAGACTGTTTACCCAGAATATGCAGACTTCTTCGTTACAGGTTGTTTGGTCATTTGGAGCAGAAAGGGAAACTTTTCAGTTGCAAGGGTATTAACGGTCAGAGACAGGTCGCCAGAGCATACTGTGAATTTGTCTAATACGGACTTGACCTATTTCATCTCCAGTTACAAATACCACAGAAAATATTTTTTTTTTGCTGGAGATAAGCTAACGAGATGGTTTTAATTAGCAGAGAACTTGGATCTGTCGACACGTCACGCCCAGAAGGAATTTGAAGGATTTTGGACTTGGAATTGGAGTGAAAATGAATATAGCGAATTTAATTCAAAATGATACATTTCATTACTGTGAGCTGGAGCTCTTCGTGTGTGAGGAGGAGTAGCGTGCTCACGTCCAGCAAACTAGTTGCACTGCTCCAGGTTACTCTGTCAAATTAAAGATTTTGAGGCGTGATAGCCCCCACTACTTTAAATTTTGTTGTAGCCACGTAGCCAACTACAAAAAGAGCTTAAATGATGAAATCTCTTATCTACCGTTTCATTTTCTGCATACTGTAGTCTGATGTAAGAGTAACTGCAGGGCTTAACTTTAAATAGTAGGGCTGATATCTTAAATCACGATCTTTTGTCCTCTCGCTCCCCCGGCCTCTTTCAAATATTATGTGGATTAAATAACGGACAAGTTATGTCATCAGCAAGTCCTTAGAGTATGCTCGAGAGATTCTTTGTTTCAAGCTACATCCTCAGAAAATAACTAAATATGTGAAGGAATTCAGGTCAAAAGCAAATGAAACGTTTTTGGAGAGAAAGAGGAGCAGTATTTTTTTTTGTTCTTGAGAAAAAGCTATGATAATTCAAAGGCCCCTCTCTCGGTACGAAATAAGTTGTTTAATACAAAAAAATCTTGAGGTTTTAAATGAAGGTTGAAAGAACAGGTTACATAAAAAGTAACATGCTACTTGAGAGAGGGTGAACCGTTAGCGGATTTTGGGATAGGAAAGGTTTTTTATAATCTAGATTTCTTCAAGTTGAACCTATCTTTAAAAAAGAACAATTTCATGCATACATGTCCGTCGTAATTTTCGTGTAGTTTTTTGTATTCCCTTCATCTGTCCCAATCTCAATGGGAGAAAATTGTAGAAATGGGAGAGGACTAGAGAAAAGAAAGGATGAAGGCACCCGCTCCACCGCTTTACTTTCCCAGTCCCAGCGGATCATAAAGATGGAACGAGAGATAAATTTGAGACAAGCACGGAAGATTGCGGGACACCGTAGAACTTCTAAAATAGAGAGATATTCATCCGCCTTCTTCCATCTTCACTCAACCGTGCGAAACTGTAACTGTAGCTACGTGCAAGTGGAAGAGGAGCAACACTAACAAAAAACCGTTTTGTCCTTTTTTTAAATCAGGAAATATAAATATGCATTTTTATATGCTACCCGCCTACCCGCCTACCTTTTCTCACACACACCCTTCCCTCAATGAATCCCTTTTTTCTCTATCTTCATGTTTCCCATTATTATAAAAATGGAGAAAACTTTTTATTTTGCAGTAAATGATCATGCATTTGGTTTGGCACTACACTCCAACAAAGTTTTTTTTTCCTTTTTTTCTTTCTTCAGTAATAGGTGAGAACAAAGCAACTTCTCTAGCTGAACAAGAGAAAAAATATGCTGGTGCACGTACAAAAAAAAAGAGAATGGCTACCTTTTGTTGGACTAGAATTGGGAACGGCTTGATTCTTTTCACCCTCTCCATTCCCCCAGTGTAACTATTTTCTACCTAGGACAATCCCGTCCACTTTCTCCATTACAAAAAAAAATCTGTGAATAATGTGATGAAAATGAGGCACAATATAAGAAAGTGTTACTAGTGCATCCCGCACTGGATAAAAAAAATCGGGCTGATTTCCACTTAAAAAAAGTCCACTTTTGCATGCACCTAAAAACTTTAATAGTGTACAGATTTTTTTTACTCCAACTTTTTTAATAACCAGCAATGACTGTTTTACAGGAGACAGCAGTGCTACACCACTTTTTTTACTCCTTCTCCATTACTCCTTCTCATGGAATTCTATTCAGTTATTTAGGCTGAATCCGGCTCTTCTCCGTTTATAGGAAAAACGCACACTGCTCTATTATTATTCCTCTTCTTTTCACTTTTCCCTATTTAGCACTTTATGATCTCACTCTCTATTTTTTTTCTCTTTTCAGCCAAGCTATATATAGTTTTAAATCCATATAGTAATAATAAAAATGGAGTGCTGTATATATGCACTGTTGCTCCCATGCTTTCCCCTTAACTTTCTGAATGTGTATAAGTGATGATTCCCTTTTCCTGAAAGTTAGTCACAGCTGAAAAAAAAAAATTACAGGAGAAAGTGGTGGACGGGATGTGTGAGCCGCCAACTCCAACACAGATTGGGGAAGGAGATGGATGCAAAAAGAAAAAAAATAAAGAGATTTGGATATTCATGTATGCAAGCCATATTTTAAAGACTTTCTACTTATCTTTTTCGTTTGCTGCTGGAAAAAAAGCTTCTTTTCTGAATGTGATATCAGCTTTCACTGTATAAGTATATAACAGAGTTAGTGCAACGAATTTTGTTCCTTTTTCCTAATAACGGAGTAGTTAATCTTGTACCGCTGAGGCTTAAAGAATGAATGAAAAAAAGGGATATATAAATGGAGATGGTATAGTGAAGAGAAAGAGAAAAAAAACTAATTTCTCTTTTGAGCCGTAAATATGGTGGAATATTTATTATAAATTTTCTTTTCAACGCCCATTCCCCATTCCTAGTCTCAAGTCTCATCTTCCGCGAGAAGAAGCTCACCGCGGACTAATTTTTACTTTATAAATATGTATGCCTACAAAAATAAGATATATTACAGAATACGGTTGAGGCATAGGCATGGCATGGCAAATAAAAAAAATTCACTTTCTTTTGTGTGAGGCTGCCTGTGTGTGTATCATTAAAAGATGGATAAGAAAGCTCCGCTGCTGGTAAGAGTATATTTTTTGGGGGAACACACGTCTCATGTTGTGAAGAAGACATGTTCATATTTCAAAGGAAAAAGTGAATAAATGTGAAGTGTGCAAGGAAGTCCATATTTTTTGGGAAGAGTGAAATGAATGAGATTTGTATTTTCTCCACATGTAAATTCATAAGAGGAAAAAAGTGCGAGAATAAAATATTATGGTGGAGTACACACTTTCCTTTACACCTTTTATAATTTTTGGAGTTGGCAGGTACATTTTTGGAACCGTGTTAAGAAGAGCATGTTCTAAGCTGTAGCTGAGTCTGGCTGGGTGGCAGTGGTGTGGGATAGTGAGTGCGATGCCCTAGTTTAAGAAACAGGTTTACAATACCTTTTGGAAAAAGGTGTTAAATTACATTGAATTGCAAATTCTTTCAGATTCTCGTTTTCATCATTCTTCCCTTTCCTTCTTGGCATTAAGGGCATGTGTGACGCCATGAGCAGAGCCAGTGCCAGCTTTTCCTGTGTACGTTTCCATTCTCGTTTTGTTGCATGTAAATTGCAAACCAAACCACTGTGGGAGATTGTTAGGAACTTACTTGCTCATTCACACCAGATATTACTAGCTCGTAATATTTCTAGATTTCCATATAGGATTACAGTTAGCCTCTTCTCTTGGTGGTTATATTCCGTACACAGAGTCACTTCCTCGCAGGCAGTAGATACTCGAGCCTTCAGCACAAGTGTGATGACGATGTTGCTCCTACTTGACTAAACTTCACTATCTGCACCTCGCCTCGCCATTTCCATCTACGCATGGAAAATCTTTAAAAAAAATTTTCTGAGTATGCAAACAATTTTTTTATTATTCCCGGATTATCCTAACAAATAACGAGCACAGATGATTGAAATATGAGGACGGGTTCCCATTTTTATCGCTTTCCACTTTTAAAAGATCATCACAATAAAATCACAAAGCCATTTCAGATGTCCCTCTAAAATTATGTTAAGCAGAATTAAGTGCAAATTTTTGTAATTTACGGTGAGAAACTGGCCTTCAAAGAAAAAAAATTTAGAGGGACGACGAGAATATTGCGAAACGGCTACGTTTGCAATTATCCCTTCTTCCGTAGCCGCTCTATAAAAAATATTGAAATTTGCTCATGGCTCCGCAGAGAGTATGGTATACTTACGAATATTAATATGAAGGCATTATTTTCAATTTGTATGTGTTCCCCCTGCTCCATTTTTTTGATTGCATGAAAGATATGCGTAATTCTGACAAATTGAAAATCCGGCCTTGCGTCATAGACATTTTTCTTATATTTAAATTCCTGCGTAGGCAACATTGCATGCGACCTATATCATGTAGTAGCTACCGTACATATTTCACAATTCACGCTAATAGCACTTCCAGAGGAAATTTGTAGACAGATTCCCCGCTTCGAATTTAATTTCATTTTTGCACCCTATTCATTCGTCACACGTGGGGCTTTAGCTTCAATACCACTGCAAAAAAATGTAAGTTGGCCAGCTCATGTCAGAAGCTGTGTGTTTTGACACTTTTCAAAGGCTACATTGAGTGATTGGGAAACGGCTCCGCTCATTAGCAGAAGTTACAGGAAGCTGTCCAAATATTTTCACTAAAGAGCTTTTAGCAGTGAATATTTTTTCGCAAAAACCGCTTGTTATATAACTGTCCATTTATACGTCCGTTTAATTTTGCATAGCTTTCCCTCATAAAGTAGAGCTTACAGAGGTTTTGCAATTTTCGCACTTCCCGTCTAGTGTGGCTGATTATCGGCAGGATTTCTCTAAATCCCTTTCACTTTAATATCTACTCCCTCCCACACGTTGGTGTAATTTTGGCGGCTTGTCTCGCCTCAAGTCCAAGTCCCATTTACAACAAGAGCACAAATATTTGCTCCTTCCAGTTCTAAATCTATTTCCAGAAATGGCCTGAGCTCAATCTTTTAATATGTATTGCTATAAAAATCATTCTGTAATCCCTCGCAGCGTTATCGCCAATCTTTTTCCCTGCTTTTGTCTCTCTGCCGTAATGCCACCGTCCAGTTTTATTGCCTCCCAGCTTAAACCTTTTTTTCACTAAGGTCGGTTGTCAATTACAGTCCATTGATAAGGATCAAAAGGGAGACGTACTAAGTGGAATGGATTTTTGGAGAGTGAGCCCCTATGGATGGACAGCGTAAAGCGGAGCAAGCAAGAGAAAGCGCATTCACCGTGCCAATTTCCGCTCCCAGTATTTTTAGATATAAGTGCAAAACGCCATATTTTTTTGTTATGTAGGATACGGTGTCTGCCCCCATCACTATTCACTATACACGAGTAATTTAGAAAAAAACCTTATTTTTTATTACACTGGTGCTGGAACAGAGCGTATTGTTAGCGTAAAGGAGGTTGATGTAATTTTTGCCCCAAGATTACTTTGATTACTTATTAAACTTATACCAGAGGGGATAATCAAGTGCTCCTTATCCATTACGCTGAAATTTTATCCCACACCCAGGAGATCCAACCTGTCATCATCAACAGAAAGAAAAAAAACTCACAGGTAGATTAATGAGTAAAGTGAAATCAATGAGTCCCCTTGATATTTTGGGAACACAAGGGAGCAAAAAAATGCCGTACCATCAGGCTCTCCACGCCACTTTTTTCCTTTATGATGAAGGATGAAGGAGAAAAAAAGTACTTTGCTTTCACTGTACCTATAAAGCATAGGTACATTATTCGTCGAGCAAACCTGAATACGGGAAACTGCCACTTTCTAATTATTATTGTAAGGTTCAAAAGAGGAAAAAAATAGAGTGGCCCTGGTGGCAGCGCTGCATAATCCCTTCCCTCATTACTCACCAAATTATTACAAAAAATAAATTCAAGTGTAAAATATTTTTTCTTATCGGTGGCCTATTTTGAAAAAATGGACGTAGAATTGAAATATTTCAAAAAAATTAGATTAATTCCATCGAACTTTTAGGTCGGGTTAGTAGGGCTAGAAGGATCCTTCGGTACGTAATCCTGCTGGCATGATCACATAGTCCCTGTAGTGAATTAGTATGGAAATGCAGAGCATTTTATCTACCTAGCTACCACAGCACGGGAGCAGCCTTTGAATGGCGAAAGTAATTCGAACGGTGGAAAAAAGGAGTAAAAAAATAGGTTCTGTTAGGCTGCACATTTTTTCCATGAAGAATATACATACGTCCCAGCAGGGTTAAGTGCAAACGAGGGGAGCCCATCACGCTATTTTTAATCAGTTCACAGTTGGAGATCCCTTTTCCTTTCCTTTTTTTCTCCTAATGTATGGCATGAGGGAAAAAGGGAGTAAGAAGGAAGAGGGGTAATGTAATCCAGGAAAAGCTGTTCCAAACCAGAGTCTGTAATTATAAGGAACCTCAAACTAATTTTGTACTACCACGAGAGTCCGGGTGCCATTAGGTAGGTGCTAGAAGGGAAAGCGTAACTTATGTCATGTGCTCTAACACTAAAACATGCTTTCTTCCCCTCCTCTTCCTATTTTTTCTAACGGAAATGTATGTGATAACAAGTACACAATGGAAAAGTGTAGTATTCCCACCTAGATTGTAGATGAGCAGAGCAGTGAGGTTGAAGTAGCGCTAATAGTGCCAATGCCATGCTGAGAGCATATTTTTGCATACAAAGCGCATCAAGAGAAATCCTTTTTTTAGTAGCAGTACCTCAGCCACACTTTTTTTCTTTCTGTGTAAGTTTCAATTTTAACACATTTTCTGGAAAAAGACAATATAAAAAAATAAGGTCACGGATACTCTGCTTCTCGATAATTCCTTGAAAAAAAAAATTATTCTCGCTCCACTTTCCTTTTATTTGCTGGGCAAGCGGCAAGCATTTAGTAAAAAATTAAATGAATTCTTGTAAAAGCGAGAGGGAAATTAATTAGAAATGAATTTCATTTCGCGAAAATTTTCGAGGAGAAAGTATTTCCTCGGTTTGAGTCTTCTTTTTTTAAAAAAAATTTCTATCTCAAGCAAGGTAAATACTGCCTTGGAGGAGGAAGGTGTGCGGCTGAGGTGAGGTGCATTTTATTTGAACTTTTAGTCAAACTATTAGCAAACAAATAAAAAGTCCCGGAGTTTTTTCCCGGTATTCCAAGCGCAAAAAGTTGTATTCCTTTTTCCACTTTGTTTTGGTGTGAAATCCTAATATTTTG
>JAHZND010005371.1:0-12070 GCA_027744115.1 Acrocyrtus sp. NNG-2020
AACAATAAAATACCTGCTTTACGTGCTTCTACTTGCTAAAAAGCTACTATAAAACAGGTATGACATGAGAGGAAGGTGAACCATGTAAACGACATGGCCAACCTGCTCAACAATGCACTCCAACAATGTGTCCCCTATACCCCTCGCTATCACACATCCCTAAATCCCTATGATACGATGAATCATCAGTAGGGACGAACGTTTCATCCACCTGCCTGCTGCTTCACACTTGCAGCGTAAAAACCAACGATATTAACACAATGTCTTTGATAGTGAGTGTAAACCCTGTTTTCAGGCTGCATATTATACCTTTATGCCTTTATACCCTGCTGCCTCAACAGTAAGTGAACAATGGACGGCACCATATGATGCTAATTTTACTATCAGCGTCAATATTTACTATTCTTCCGTTCAATACATGACGCGTTTTTTTGCGTCAGCTTACATAAAATGAGCAAAGTAGGGTTTTATGTGCATACAGTTGAGCATAATAACAGCGCAAAGAGATCAACAGTGAATGAACTGCTAGCTAGACTTTTGAGACCGTTTTTATCAAGTTCATATAATGTCTGTCTATTCTGTTTGCACGAGCTCTTTTGCTTCTCTGCAAAAAAAAATTGTTAAATTGCAGCTTTCTGTTACTTTATGTATTGGCACATTGTGCTCATCCTTCTGTTCTGCATTGACACAAACACAGCTAATGAAATGTAGCTGCACTTTGTGTAGCAAAAGCTAATTAAGCAAGCATGCGCGATTTCCCATATATAATTCGCGTCTCGTGATTTTATCAGCGTAAAGAACGAATTAGCAAAATTATATTGTTGCAAATTGCATAAAGCATGAAAGAGAGACAAACGAGTAAACAATTTTTTTGTTTCCCTTTAGTTCACTCTGTAGTCTAAGTTCAAACTCGAGTCCAGTCAGGCACAATGGTCACCTCTGGTTGCAAATGTGCAAAAATACTAAACTTTTTTTGAAACGCTAAACTCATGACCTGAACAGAAAGTGATATTTATAGATAAAGTGGAGAGAGGCTGCATCAAAAGCGAGCGAGCTTCTTATTTGTCATGTCCGATGTGCAAGTCTTATCTACGTGCATTTGCAACATCTGCAATTTTTCTGCAATATGCTCGCACATATGCATGCATCATAGGTGGTGGTAAAATGCTGTGCTCATTTTGTACTGCATAGGTGATTTTGCTACGCAGACCCTTCGGCGAACGAAAAGCTTTTGCTACTGACTGAATGCATTTCAATCGTTATAGATATATTTAAAAAAAAAGTTATTAAGTACTTTTGAAATGAACATGAGCAAATCCGTGTCTTAACCTTAGGAATTCTCTCAAGAAGGGGAAGAGCATCCAAAGTACGTTCACTTACACTGTGAATTCATTCAAGGATCATCTTCACTCTTAATGAAGAAAACATGTCTATGAAATTGAAATGAGTGGTAAAGTATGCCACTTCGTTGGCAATAAATATATCAAACTCAGGCAGGGTTGCTTGCTTTGCGGTGGGTGAATGGGAATGCCATGATATTAAAATACAAGTGGAGAGCCGATATGATGATATGGTAAAAGGTGTTGAAATGATATGCTGAAACAATAATGAAATTTTGCATGTTACTTATTACTATATTTCAGAAATAAAATTCCAATGAAATTGGCTCACTATTTTATGCTATCGAAAGAAGCCGATACAACTTTCCTACGTGATAAAAGGGAAAATGGAGCCGAGACAAGCTGCATATTGCAAAAAGGAATTAGCGAGCGGTTTTTATAGATGGAGGAAATGTTATATGAGCTTCTTATGTCTTGAATGGCTACACATCCGCTTAATTGTATTTTCAAATAGATAATCCAATTAAGTGAAGATGATGAATGAAAAATAAAAGTCACTGTGTGCATGACAAAACGTAAAATGGAAAATAGTGGGTAATTAAACTGTTTTGTTTCATTCTTACTGTTACTTTAACGGATGTTTGCAATTTGAATTCAATTGCTCATCCTAATTGTGTTCATAACTCTTTTAAAAATGCAAACAGAGTTGCGAAACGAACGTAATTGAAATAGAAAATCTCAACTATCTATTTCTGTTTTAACAATACTTAAGTTGTTATATCTTGCTTAAATGATGACAGCGACTTTTTTAAAAGGCGTTTAAATATGGAGACAAATATATGGCAGTTCATTTCATGCAGCATCATTTTAAATGTTTCCTAGGGAAACGAAGATGTTGCTTCGGTACTAAATCATTTCTGGAAAAGCTTTCTCATTCTTAAAGTAATCATTTCAAGCGTTTCATAAACTCCATACTTCATACAAAAGGCAGGCAACTAATTAGGATTACCATAATAGCTCTGTACTTATGCCTTTCTGCACCTAGACCATTCACATATGCTAGCCAGGGAACATGTATTCTTTAATGCCAAAGAATCACTTATGAAACTACCTACTTATGAACGTTCATCTATTTTATTTATTAATTTATCAAATAAAATAAAAAATATTTTACGACGTCGAAGTCACCATTTTTCAATTATCAAAAAGAACCTATTCATTTCCCCTTTCCTATTGGAGACTCCGAAGCACCACTTAAGTTCCTTGATAGTGCTGGAGGTAAGGGTGCGCTTCATTTTCGTAGGGCAGAAGCAAAGTCTGATCTCGATCCGTTTTGATACATCACGTTTCTGGTAACATTCTCTTTGCGGGAAACACTGGATATCTGCCTTAGAGTTAAAACGCCGCCTTATTAAGATCTATTTCAAGGAAATATTTCCCTGAATGCAGTCGTTGGTATCTTACCAAGTGCAAGTTAATATATTTAATTGCATATTAATGATGCTTTAGTGTATGCAAAGTAGGGGGCAAATAAAATGCTACGCTAAAAGTGTTTAAAGCTATTTCATAGAAATTATAATGTTTCTACATCAGTCAAAGGAAGTAACATGCCAATGCCACATATTAGCAATATTACAAATGCTAAAATCACCACAAGAAAATCCCGCTACCTTAAATTCTCCTAGCAAATCGGATCTAAAAAGTTCATGCAAGATTTATCTGTAAACGAGAAAAAAGGGTTTAAATTTCACGTTATTGATACTAGTTTGTAACGTATATTGACATTCATACTGTATAATTTCATCATCCATTTCCATTGTACATTGTAAAATGAATTTCGCAATCAAAGCTACATATTCCTCTCCTTCATTTTTTATCAGGTAGCCCAACTCTTAGTTTTCACCACGAATTTTTAAATGGTAGACCACTTGAAAGAGGCTCTTTTGCACATTGAAGTAGCTTCCTTTAACCAAAGTTTAGTCCAAGATGGTGGCGTCGCTATAGAAATAAATCACAACAGTGAGGACACAACACGCCAATTGGCAGGATTCTTGGAACAGCTTCTGCGTGCGAGTTGAACGAATAACTTTTAAGAGACAACAACGTACAACGCATTGTATAGTGCCAATAGAAATACGTTTGCAGTTTCTAAGCCAGAAAATTTTATAAATAAACGCTGTCACCTCAATCACATTGAAAGTGAGTTCCGACTTTACCCACCTTTCCGTATTTTTTGCCCTCATTCCACTTTGGGTTATTGATTACTTTCATCCTCATTATTAATCTTCATCCTGGATGTGAACTATCCCCAGAAATTAGCTTCTCCAAACCATTTTTTGGCTTTCGAAATTTATTTTTATTGCAAAATTTTTTATTTATCTAGACCTACGTCACAATGAAGTCATTGCTGGCTGCCATGTTTTTTCTAGTTTCTAATGCTATTGTAGGCTATTTGTTTTTGGACGACACTCCACCCGAGCTTAAAGGTTGAGTAACAGATATTAATTAGTTTTCCTTCATTCACTCATAGCTTCAATAGCTGATTTATTGGTTTTCATTTTTGAAATTCTAGTGAAACAACCAGTAGGAGAAAAGCCCTACACGGTAGAGTCCTTATGCTTGGGAGAATTTGTGCTCGATTCCGACCCTGAGGCCAAAGACTATAAAGAATATCTTGACGAAATGAGTAAGCAAAATACATTAGACTTTGCAACTATAATTACTCCACCATTCAAATTAATAAAATTAAAAGTGAAATTTTTATTTTCATAATTTTTAGACATCCCGGAGCAGTACCAGGATATACTGCGCAGGATCAAAACGCACTTAGAATTTAAAAAGTTATCGAACGACCAATATAACTACAAAGTTTTCTCTCCGTTGATCACCAGGCAAATCCAGTTTGACCTTGGCGAGAATGTCCCAGCTAGATTCATTGATGGAAGAAAGTTTAATGTAAGTTGTGAAATATATTTATACATAGCTGTCATATCACTCGATAATTTTCAGCTTCATTATTTCCGATCACACTAAATCCATTGAATTTCTTTTTTTATGTAGTCCACTTTTACCCTGGAAGGCATAAACACTATTATTCAGGAATTAAAGTTCGAAAATCTGACTACAAAAAATAGGTTTGTGTTTTCCGATAAAGGATTGGTTGCACACCTCTCAGCTATCCAGAAGGCTGCGGTACGTACTTTTAAGAGAGTGGATGACTTATCTGCTCTTATCGTGACTAAAACTGAAAGTGGTGAGGATATTGACTATTATTACTTTGATTAATATTAAATGAAGCACCGTTTGTGCGGTTTAAATATTAAAATGTTAGAAATAATACTTATAATAATAATGATACTTATTAAAAGTAAATAAATTAACTTGTGGTGAAAATGAACTTTTACTTTTTTAATAAATTTAGCTGGGCATTTATTCATGAAATCTTAAAAAAACAGATTCTCAATAATGAAAAATTATTTTATTAGTGGTTCACAAATCCCAATATTTTTTATTGAATTTCATTTTCATGACTGAGTTGTCTGTCATTTCTAGTCAGAGTCTGGGTCTGGGTAGGTTGATGACGACGACTGAGCTGGCATCTTTACGAGCTGTCGAGATTGCGCGCTAAAATATGAGCATGACAAAAAATTAAGAAAGTTCCTTTAAATATTATATTCGAATTACTGAATAGTAAATAGCCAATTGGTAAAAATATAAAATTACCTTAAATCAAGTGCTTCCGGCATGGTAGCCTTTAGTTGCGCGCTCAATGTTTTAAACAGCCTCGAGTTGACGCCAGGAATGAACAAGCATGGGTGGTTACACGTCCTGGACAATTAATATTTATTTTAGATTTCTCATACTTACCTACTTCATTCCGATAAAAATACTTATCTGGTTTCTTTGGTGTGACTAACCTTTCCAAGTGAGTCAGGGTAGGTAGCAACCTAGATGTCACCCTGCATATTATAAGAACGTAAAAGTTGGACCTGAATCTTATGCGAACTGTAGCGTAGTTGCGGCTAGCTTTGCAAAAAACATTTCCGATATAAAAGACTTCCAACTTCTCCCACGCGTTGGAAAACAAGATGGACTGTTTCAGTTGCGACACCGTTAAGGTAACCCTTTGCGGAACAATAAAATTGCTTCGTATAACCCTCACCGCCCTAAAGGTAATCGGATTATCCATTTTTCAAAACAAATCAGCTTGTTAAAGAAAATTCCAAAGTCCGAATACTTAGATGCAAAATAAACGGTAAATACGAATCTTGAAAGTGACATGTAAGAAATACATAGAAACTCTCTTATTTCGTTTCGTAATGAACAATAGGAGCTATAAATGATTTATTGATTTGACTTTATTGGATGTACTAGATTTAGGTCATTAGTCACCATTGTCAGGTGTAGTTCTAGGAGAACCGAGTGAAATCGCCAATTGTCAAAGAAGTAACGAGAGAGAAAATGCTAATAATAAAGTCGCGTCTGCAAAACAACAAAAAACACAATTAGTAATTAAAGATTTAAACGGACTATTTAAATTGCCCTAATTTCTGACGCCACTGATAAAAAATTCACAGACGGGATGAGCCATTAATACTAAATATCAATAAGAAATTAATTGATAGCATGAAAGACTGCTAAATAATATGACATGCTATGCAGCATCTTTAAAATGTTGGATAGTTCTTTGCTTCTTCTCAAGGCCAATCGGTTAAATGTTTTATGGTATAACTAGATCTAAAATAAAGCAGTTGTTCTACAATATTTGCAAATTATCATTTGAGAACCATATGCCACTTTATTAATGTAATTCTAGACATACATGTTGGCAGTCCAACACAGAGATAAAGAGAGAGAGTTCCGAACGGCGTTATTTATACTCATTCTTAAATAGGATAACGAACCGTAGTATTTTTTGATTTTTTTAAAAGTTGTATGTTCATGTTCAAATAACGACTAGTAAACAATGGATGTCCACACTCCAACTACATTATTATTACGCTCATAAGTACTTAAACCAAATCTATTAGCTTATCATTTTTCTTATTTACACCGTTTACAACAGTACTCTTAAATCGACAAGAAACTAAATCCTAACGCGTTAAATATTAATTACGGTTTTGGTAATGATTAGTGTTGATAAGTAAACAAGGGACTTTATTCACTCGCACTATTTTACACCTAGTATATTGACAATGTTTGTCTGAAAATCAATGGAATTATGGTAATGCTTGTAACATTTCGTTTCTTGTAATTACGCTACACTTACCCAAATATTTAGGTTATTACTTACATTTAATACATTTTTTTATTATATATGTACATCAAAGTTAATATTACTTAGTCATCATCCGCTCTGATTTTACTGATCTTCAACGGCTCAGTATACCCCAACTCAAAAAATAGAAACAAACAGACTCACACTATTCTGCATTGACATCTCTTCACATACAAATTACCAGGGTTTTTTAGTCATAAAATAAAGATCAACAATTTGCGTTCACACAAGTGAAACTTAACACTAAAAACTAATTAACTAAAACGACTGCGAAAATTTGGAGAAAGAAATAAATATGAAAATTTATATATTTTTTAAAAAAATGAAAGCCAATAATAACTCATGCATTAGTTCGTTTTTATAGTAAGGAGGAATTTAATCACTCTCAATAATAGCAATTTGCCCATTTTATCTTTTTTGGTAGGTAAGACTAGTCACAGGGTTCGATCTACTGTTTAAAGTTATTGATTAGAATTCTTTTAAAAACTATAACAAGTCATTCCCTGGTGCATTACTTTTTTAAATTACTCCCGTACACTCTCTCAAGTAAGCCGTTAAGGGCTGTCTAAACAATTTTCCGGAGCTACTTTCCTCCTCTACAGTGCCTCCTAAACACATTTTTTTTATAGAAATAGCTATAAATGTATCGTTCATACCAGCAAGTTACTTTCAGATATTTCCCTAGCACACTTCACCCTCTAAAGCTAAAATAACTCATTCCTGAAGGAATCTTTCATCTTGTGCTCTCTTACCTATTATAAAACATATTTTGGCTGATGATGAAAACCTTAAAAACTAGTCGTATCGAAGTTACCGCTTTCATTCTCTCAGAATAGTTTATAGAACTTTTTTTAATAAATAACTGTGTATCCTTCTAGCTTGATAATTACGTAAAATCGGTAGATGACTTTTCGTCACTAGTTTTTATTTTCTCAGAAAGTGGAAAACAGCACATACCTAACTCACACTTAGCGATCATTGTGACCTTATTAGTTCTACAACAATGTTATATAAGAGGGGAGGTAACTGTACACTTCAAGTAGAACCAAACTCCACAATGCAGAGATTCTCTGGACTCTTTTCCTAAAAAAAAGTCATGGAAATGTCGTGCGCACTTAAGTCTACGTCATATTTATCTTAAACTACTCAGATGCTTAAAGATAACTCTAGTTAGCTATAAAATGTATGTAACGGTAGAGAAAAGGGTTGCTTGAATATGTTGGTTTAGCACAATCTTTTTACAAGTAGACTTATCAGTAGTTTATAACCTATCCCACTGCAGACTGCTACCTAAGTTGCAGTAGTACGGTGCAATCCTAGCTCTCCTAGTGGAGAGTGTACCTGTAACAATGGTTTTTTTTTTCAAATTACTAAACGTTACCATAAAATTTACCACTGCTAGCTGCACACTACACGCTACCTTATAGCTAGCAATAATAAAGCTGGTAATTGTTATAAAATTCAGATGGAAAAAAATCTGCTGAGATGAGATCTATATTGATTGATGATCTGTGTGTGTCATCTATTTTCTGCGTAATTGGCTTTCTCGTCTATAAAAAATTAAAAACAATATTTCGCTACATGCTACAATTTTTTTATACTAAAATTATCAAGTGTTTGTAAATTGTAAATCTAGTACTGAACTCTATCTCTCCCCTTGTCAGTTCGTTTTCCTGTCATATTATCTTCCTTCCTTAAAAACAAAACACTACGTGTACGATCTATAGCAGTTTGATTCAAACAATTTTTTCCTCCCGGTTATTACCAGTAAATTCATGTAGTTTTTTTGATACGTTAATTCTGTACTTTAATAAATTTCGATGATATTTAGTTATCCGGTTTTCCTCCCTGTGCCCCTATCGTATAGAAACAAACCTACACAGTTACTTAACCACCGGTGTAAACAGAGCTAAACCTAGCCTAGAAATTTCTTGGACTTTCCACTAACTCAAAAAATCTTACTCACTTTTGATCCCCACCTGTGCCGTTGAACTGTTAAAATAATGTAAACTGTTTGAAATCCAATTTAGGTTACCCTGAACTGCATCGCCTGTAAAACCATGGATACACATTATGCAAAAATTTAGTGGACTGAATATTTACAAAAACTATAGTACTGTAGTACCCCTGCTATGCTTTAGTAATTTAATTTCAAATCGAGTTTAAATACCCAACCCACTAACTCCTCTACTTCCTGCATCATTGTAAATGAATGAGTTTTTGTGCTTCCTAAAAATTACATTAAAATCCTTCCCCAGACATTCCGGCTACTAGCTATGCTCCCTTATTTGGCGTTAAATAGCAATTAGATAACGATATTTACACGAGCATTCAAGTAGGCTTAAAGAGTACAACAACGGTTGGAGCAATTTAAACTTTTTTTTTTTAAATATTCACAGAGAGGAGCTCTAGGAATACCATACGTTTCGTGGATGCCCATATATACCTAGTTCACAAATTTGTTTAATTTAAAAAGTGTACTCTACATGTGCACACACACTCAGTTTCGTTTATATTTCGTCACAGTGGAATGATTATTTTTTTTCAAAATGTTCTTAAAGAATGATTTCGTTCCTTTGATTCTTAAATAGGATTGATGACGCTATAACGAAGTTTATTTCCGCTAAGAGTTGAGACTATTGGTCCAATCGACTTGAATCGGCAGTCGTATGAGAGGATGAAGTGAAGGAAAGATCTTCAGCAAGGTCTTCATGCTTGTCCATTAAGAGATCGTCATGGTCATCTCTACCAATGGATTCGCCATCGGAGGACACCCCGTAGCTTCCACTCATGTCGCCACTCATCTCCAGCTCCCTTTTCATCTGGGCACGGAGTTCTGCTCTGTCCGCCCCACATAATCCCATAACCAAATGACTATGATGCATTCCATTAGCAGTCAATGGACTTGTACTTTCATGTTTCAGTCCTCCTGGACTTCCCCTTAACGACCTGATAGTAAAAGGTGCGACTTTTAGTAATTTTGCTGAATTCGAAAAGTTCAGATCATTTTTTGAGTATATTGCGTACCTTGCATCAAGGGGCGACATAGGAGCCTGATCTGGACTAACACTGCCAGTGTTCATGGAGCCTACGTAGGGCAAGCTGTTGTCCGCAAGCGCTGCCTGTAAACAATGTTTTCCGAGTAAATTTTATTATTTATCTTCCATGGCAGCTACCACAATAATATTCAGTTACATAATTACATAAAGAAACAAGATTGAAGTACCTGCAAGCTAGCATTGATTGCGTCACCATACAAGGTGGGACTTTGCGTTAGAGTAGGGCTCTTGGATTGCATTCCCCTGTAGGAATTAATAATTAGGTGCCATTTAAGAATCATTCCTGAACTTGCACGTTGTATTTTAAGCGGAAATTTTGGAAAAGAGTGAATAATTTAAAAGAAGTGAAAAAACGCATGTGCTAAGACAATTATATAATGCAAATAGTGAGATTAATATATGGTTTATGAAGTAGTTTGCTAAAACGTACATATATAATAAGCGAGAATTAATCGGTGAAAAAGTTAAAAGAGCAGGTATATAAATAGGAGCAGAGCTGGGGAAAATGGACAGAACAGGAATCCTTTCAATCCTGCATAGGACAGTACTGGTTCAAAATAGAGTTTTTCATGTTGACTCAGGTTAATAGCACAATACGTTCAGTAAAATGGACAAAAGGGCTGTATAAAAAGTTGCCAAGCGATTCAAATTAGTTTCACTTTTCCGTACTCAATACCAAAAAAATGTATTTAATAGAATCTTAATTGTTTTTATTGTGTGTCATCACACATTTTGCTAACAGTAAGTACGGAAAAGTGACTTAATGCAGACTTCTGACGCCCAAGTGATCACACTGGTACTGTACCTGACGACACCGAGTAGTGGCAGTATCATGCGTTATCCTTTTGCCTGCATTAAACCTATATAGTTACCTAGTAATTGCCCCGGAGGTTACTTCAGTCGTTACTAAATTGAGAAAAAAAGTGGTGGAGAAAAGATTGAAAAAAGATTTTGAAGAAAAAAAAAAGTGTGATCACTTGGCCCTATAAGTCAATAAGTGCAGTACATGAAGAGAGAGAGTAAAAATTGACAAAAATGTAGAAGAGAGAATGAGTAAAAAGGTGAAAAAAGTGAGAAAAAGAGAAAATTTCAAAAAAGTGAATTAATAAAATGACCACGTAAAAGCTCAACCTTTAGTGCCCCTTGCTATTTCGTATTTAATCATCACCATCAAATGGAAGATGAGTAGAATGGATAGATATATGCAGCTAACTCTACATCCTGAAAATTACATCAACGTTGTCACACGATGATGACTAAAATGAAGCTGTTTGGTATTTATACTAACTATAAGAAATACAACAAAAGTTTATTGATCTCTGAATTATTGAGAGCCGTCGCTTTTGCACTAAAAACCGTGATTATTGTTTAAAAAATAACCTAAATATTAGCAAAAATCTGATAAAATCAAATGTGAACTTAATTGTTGAAAAGTCTATTCCTACAATTCAAATAAACGATATAAATTAAAGTCAATGCCAAACTGAAATCTGAAAACGGCTACACTTTGCTCTCAGAATCCGATCGGATATATGATGGAGTAGAAAGAGACAGAAAAAGTGACGGTAAAAAAGAGAAGTTTTGACGAAACAATTCCTTTCTTTTCGTATCAAAGGGTACTGTCACCGCAAAATCACTGATGACTTGAACCTGAACTTTTATATGCGCGAGTGCACTTACTGCATACCACGATGAATGCCAAAACAGGCTACTTATCGGAGTTAACTAACCTAACTGACTGACCGAATTTACTGAAGTCTGAACTTAAATTGGATACAATGATTACCGTTTTTTGAGATATAATATCCGGAGCCTTGATATTGACTCTTTACTAAAATTAAAACGGACTCCATGCATAGCCCTAAATGCAAAGCTAAAGATAATGGAAGCAGTTACCTGGTTGATGTCCTTTTGCCTATAGTATTTTCTCTTTTGTCTACTTGACTATTTTTAATGTAAGCTTAAAAAGGCAAAGTTGCGCTGAGAAGCAAATTTATTTAAAAAGGCAAGCTAACTGGGAAAGCGGAAGAAGTTGAAATTGATGTTTACAACGGGAAAAACACAATTTCCCTTGTACAAGTCACCTGAGTTACCAAATAGGTAGAGAAAATCGCACAGACCATATACCACACAGAAATCGCACTGATTTAGCAAGATAGCGAGAGAGAAGAGAAAAAGAGATGAGAAAAGAGTAAAAAAGTTGTAAATATTTTAAAGAGAGAGAGAGAGAGAGTAAAAAGATTTAAAAAGTTGTAAATTTTAAAAAATGGTACGCGGAGAATTAGTGAATTGAAGTGGTAAAAATGTGTGTTTAAGCAGAGAAGTATGAACGTATTTTTTGGAACAGACAAAGTTTCCAAACAAATGCGTATTATACAGAGAGATACAGAGAG
>JAHZND010005372.1:0-10725 GCA_027744115.1 Acrocyrtus sp. NNG-2020
TGCTGTGTCCAGAAGAGTGACGTTGATGATGACGATGACCGATAAAAATCTGAACTTGGAGTGGTACCATGAAGTCAAGTGCTTTGAAAGGGGATTTTTTTTGTAGCACTTTTGCAAAATGAAAGTTTCTCCTGAAGGGGAAAAAATTTGGAGTTGTCATAAAATGGAAAGAAATTAGGACGCGTTTAGTACTGATAATGACAAATGAAGTTATTTTGAACCGGAGCATGATAAAAGTGATTTGGCAAAAGTGATTAAGTGTTTGTAGGCAGACAAGAGGTTGTCAAGATTTTTGACGTGCACTTTCCTCCTTTGTGCTCACAAATTATCGGCTCTCTGCATATTAGCAGAAATTTATTCGTGCTAGGGTGTAATTAAAAAACACTCTGATGACTTCCTGATATCAATCGCTAATTGAGTAGAGCAGCATAGCAAAATGCTACACCCTTTTTTCATGAATCTTTGTAAAATATAGCCTTGGGGAGGGATAGTCTCAAGCATTTTGTGACGAAATTTGACCAAAAACAAAAATAATTGTGTAAATTCCTTCAGAGAATTGCTTCTCGATAAAAAAAGGATTATATCTTTTGCCATTTCGCCTAACAAAAAAGATATCCATCTCTATCCTCTGCAAAGAATTTTGATTGCTGGTAATCGATTTGTAATTACGAAAAATGACTGATGAGGTCTAAAATGTGATATTTTTTTAAAGCTCTGTGGCGTACCTACTCAACTTAGGTCGTGTCACGTATTGATTGGCTCGGTGGTGCATGGTGAGTTTAGGTGCCGAGGCAGAAAGAGGAAAAAATTACAAGTCATTTTGCGCACCGCCACCACCTTCCTCCTATTCAGGATTCAATGATTAATGCTTGTCATCGTCCTTGTACCTTTAAAAACGATTTTTACTGATGGAATCGCAAATTTTCCTTACAATTCCAAACTACAACCTTAAACCCTCTCCGTATCTATTCTAAAAATCATGTGGAAAAAAAGTATCACTGCAAAAATGCAATTTTTTCTTTAAAAAAGCTATTTTCTTCTCATAACCAACCCATATTATAACTGCCACAAGTCAAGTTTACGCGATGCCATCTCGTCCGTCACTTTGCGAAAACCACCAGCCACCAGCGGAATCCACTGCTCGTTCTCGTTTTGTCACGAAAATCCCTTCGCACTTTTTTGCCTTCGTTTTTTCACCAAAAACGAAATCCTTCAGGGAGGAAACCACCGTCTCCATTAAAAACATTTTTGTATTGACATTGACAATTACAATTAATATCCTTTTCGCAAACCGTTTTTTTCTCCTAGACGGACAAGTGCAATAAAAAACCCTTCAAAAATGAGTATCACTGAATTATATCCCTGCATAAAGTAGTAGTGGTCATGTCACACAGGGCTAAACATGATTAATGGGGCTCAGGCAGAATTGCAAATTGCATTCAAACAAAAAACAAATTCTCTATTCTGTGGATACGTCACTTTATATAATTTTTTTTGTTAGTAGAAGAAAAAAAACTTTCATTTAGTGCCATTTTTCATTATTACATTCCATAAACACTGAAAAAAGAGAAAAATTACTTCTTTTACTTTAAAAAAATATCTTGAAAAGACATTCATATTCATAAGCATAATCGTTTCATTCCCACGGGCCTTTTTTTTAAAGCTTATAAAAGCAGACAATTTGAAGACAATAAAAAGACGTCTGGGTGAAGTAGAGGTAGCTGCACTCAGCACAGTTAATATTTTGTAGAGAATAAAAAGTTGTTTAGCTCAAGTCTCAAGTTGGTAAAATTTTATGAAAATGATGACTAGGACAACCTAAAAAAGTACTGCACCACCACCACTAAATAATAACAGCCTTTTTGCTTCAACTCTCGTCACCACTCACTGTGTTCATTTCATCTTTCCTCCTTTTTAAAATATATTCTCGCCAATGAGCTAAGTTACTGGTTGGTAATACACTGCCTAAAAAATAATAATTTTTTTATGTTCCCTGAAATGATACTCTAGTCACTAGTCACCAGTCATAAAACGCTGAGCGCTACAGCACCTAGTCCCCAATTTTTTTTGGTGTTCTTCTGACATGAGCCATTTAATTCGCTTGAGGATGTTAATATGTTGGTGTGCCTAGATGCAGTTAGGAGAGAAAAAAACCAGCAGAAATATATATTTAATGAGGATTGGGTAAGGTTACATTGGACAGTTAAACGCGAAACTAACAATTTGTAGCTTTTTATGTGCGAGAGAATGAATTAAAATGAGAAACGTGCTGAGCAAGGTCTCTGCAAAAATTTGTTTTCGGGTAACTTAAAACTTGATACGGCGAACAGAACATCTTCTGATATAAATACGAGACGGATGCAGCACTGCAGCCTGCAATCTGCATCCCGATCACTTTTTTTCAGATATGGGCTTGGTCGGAAAAATTATTGTTTGTAGTAAATAAAAATAATAATAATATGCGAGATCTAGAAAAAGGAGCGTAACAGTGTTTATCACTCGCGAAAAAAATTTTTGCGCTTCTAGAATCTAGGTGAAACTTTCAGTTTTCAAGTTTCAAAGGCAAAATCCATCACAATAGTAGGTAGGCCATGCTGCACTGAATAAATCCGCATCAGACTTTTTAATGCATAAATGCATAGCAAATCAATAGCGGTTAGTAACTCACTAAAATAATATATTGCGAAAAAGTTACTATTCGTCGGCACTTGCTACAAAAAAATTGTGCGCAGAAATTTTTTGAATTGACGCCGCTTTTTAATAAAAGAGAATATATTGAGATGAGTCCCTATACTTCCCTTTCCCGCTATAAAAGGACTCGCAACTCGCATATTTATGCATTGAGCTTAATTGAGTAAGTTGCATGCAAAAACGACGTGTTTTCGCAAATGAATGAGATTGCGCCCTAACATGCATATTTCAGCTATTTATCTCGTACATTGCACATACTAATTATAAACTGTTCTCATTTACGAAGCAAATTTCTTTATTAAAGATTTTTTTTTCTTCTTCTTGCAGATTGAGTTTTTCGTGAGCATTCATCTTTGGGAAGTATATGCATATGCGTGTACTTCTGCTGAGAGCTGAATGATCTGATGATGACGTGCTGTCACCCCAAGCTTGTAAAACCGCAGCAGCTGAAGAAGTAAAAGCCTACAATAAAAAAATTGGAGCAGCGCATAATAAAAAAAACCGGCAGTGCCATATACCTCCTACCAAACCAACACCGCCTCCCATCATAAATATTCGAAAACAAACCAGAGATGGACTACAACAACAATGCCAGCTTTTTGATGGGACAGCTTTAAAGCTGAGGAAAAGAAGCTTAGAAAAAAAGATGATTTCGCGCTACTGCTCCGCTCTCAGCATGTGAGGTGATTGGTGGTGCTACTGTTACACTTACTTTTTTGTTGTTTCGGATTATCAACACCATTGTCCTCATCATCACAGCTTTTTGTGTGGTCGATTAACTCCTCATCACATTTGCATTTGCTCCCAGTAAAATGCAACTTTGTGGGTGCTGATGGAAAAAATAAAAAAAATTATATTTACCGCAGAAAATATTTTTTTTTGCGCTTGAGTAACTTTTTCAAACGATGACGGAATATAGGACGGACTAAAAGAAAAGTCGGAATCCTGTAGGGAAGAAGAAAATAATCACTGACCAAGTCAAAACCGATTTGAAAAGGGTGCTACTGCAAGATAAAATAAAATTCTCCCGCTCTTTATTCCACTGACAAAAAATATGAAAGGGCTTTAGAAAAGAATTTTTTTGAGTTAACTGACGAGTTGGTCAACAATCAGAATCGAATGGCTTATTAATGAGTAGCGGAGTAGGAGATCCACCCGTTGATCTACATGTAATAGGAAAAAGGCAATTAGTAAATAAGACAGGTGTGGGCCAACGGCAATTTGAACAATAAAAAAAGTTTAGTCGCGAATGAGCATATTTTTATTTTAGAGATAATTTTAAAATAGTGAATAGGTGAAATAATAGCTTTTTGTTTGGAAATGGAATGAATGGGTGAATTAATTGATACCTGCGAAGGGATGATTGGGCCGATTGGAAAAAAGAAGTTGTGCCACCACCCGAGGCGGAGGTAGCGGCAAAAAGAAGAGAAGAAAAAATCTATTGACGGAGACAGGAAATATATACCGAGAGGAGGATAGTATTGACACCGTTCGCAAATGTCAAAGTGGGACAAGATGAGGGAGCTGTACGATCCAGTGTACTACCCGCCTAATATACAGGTAAGAGAAAAAAGGAGAGATTTATTTAGAAAGTAGATTTTAATTAATGGGGAATTAATTAGTGCTTTTTGTACTAACCGGTGGAGGGGCAATTTGTTTTCATAACAAAAAAGAATATCCTCTGCAGGCAAAAGCGGAGCATGGCGGGGCCCCTCAGTCTGTTTAGCTTGTGGAATGGGCCGATTCGTAAGTGTATCGGTTGGCAGGAGCGAATCCACCTAATTTGAAATCCTTTTGGGTCGCTTTTCCACATTAGCTCAAATATCCGGTTGGAGTACTCTATTGGCAGGGAGCCGAAGTGGAAGATGACAAAGCAGACGACTGCACAGGCAATACTTTGCACTATTAACAGGCACCTTACCAGTTTCGGAAGGGAATCGAACATAGTGATAAGTGCATACTGCGCAAATATTATTACAACCGCGCCCATGAACTGAACGGTGGGTAGGAGAAAATTCTGAAAAGCTAAATCGAAAAGTATGGCGAGCACCTGCATTTGTCGGTAGCTAGATTTTCTAACGAGGAGAGTGAAAAAGCTTATTTGCTTCTCATGCTGGAAGTCTATTAATGTTTCCAGTGATGAGTTGATTTTGTTCATGGAGATGAAAACAGAAGTGATCAGAAAGCTTCCGGTTGTCACTGACGGGAGAATGCTGACTAGTTCGTAGACCCACATTAAAAAGCTGAAAAGTATTCCAACTTGTTGAGAGTTGTGATATCCGAGTAGTTCCAGGAATAGAAGATGGCTACGTGGGAATATGAAGGAGGAGACGACTGGCAGTCCGAGAAATATGAAAAAGAGGGACATTGAAAACGATAACGCTAGTAATGGCTCGATGTACGCTCTAGTTTTTTTAAATGTGGTTGTCCCCAGACGGAAGTTTGGAACTGTACTTAGAATTTGGCAAATATCCTTAATGATAAAGTGGAAAGATGTCATGTCTATCAGCCCGATTGCTTTGAATTGCAGGAGTAGACCTTGAATGAGAACGTGATTGAAGTTGAAATTCGAATTGGAGAAAATGATTCGGAACAGATTTACCATTGGGAATGTGCAGGAGAAGGCAGCGACCGCAGTCCAGATGCGAAAGGTTTTTAAGCTTTTTTCAGTAAGTGCAGGTGTAAAAACAGATTTTCTCCGCGAGCGTTTACTTTCCATTTTTGCTCTAAGGGTAAGATACCCAATTCAATGCAGACTTTCACTTGTAGCTCCAAAACCTCCAAACTGGCTCGGCTCACCATTTCAGTTGCAAAACCATTTGAGTTGCAATTTAAATAGTAGTGGTGAGCTCAATTAAACTCTCTACTACCTAAATAGTAATAGGCCTTAATATTAATTGGCGACACTTGCTAAAAAAATAGGGCAAGCCCCAAAAAAGCGGCGACGGCATAAGGAAAGGCACTTGCAAAGTGAAAATGTCGGCTGGTCCGAAGCAAATTCCAAATATCGGCAATTTCTTGCTTTTATTTTAAAATTGAGTTTGTACTGTAATCAAAATTTAAAATATTCCTGGTAAAAGAGAAATGTATGGATTTCCCTATCCAACATTTCAATATTGTGGAAAGTACACAGGTTTAACGGAAAGGGTTAAATTAAAATGTTCTACACCATATTTGAGTGACAGTGACAGAAGCTCAATAACAGTTTTATGACGAGATGACAGCATATGTACTTCGCTCTCCAATACAAGAGGAATCAGTTCGTTTAGATAGCTCGTGGGCCCACTTCCCCGGTGCAATGTAAAGAGAGAAAAGGCTACCGTTGTAGCTCGTACAATTTGAGCGTTGAATAAGGAACTTGATTAGGGCTGGCTGCCACTTCTCGTGGAGCACTGTAATTAAAAAATAAATAGTAAGCAAATATTTGTTTGGCTGGCATAATATTTTGGCTGCTCATACATTTTATGAGCTGTGTCGAAAGCCGAAAATGATTTATTGATCGTAGTAAACGTATGCTGATCATATCGGAAAGGTGATTTTAAGAACACTGAAAAGTCCAGCCAGACGGGTGCTTTTGCATATTTGTCTTCGTCTTCTAAGCCAAGCCTCCTGTCTTACGGAAACCAGTTCGCAAAAAATTTATGATTATGAGTTGACCCAGAAGAGTCAATAAATTAGCAGACGCGGTGCGGTATAGCGGAGAGGTGCTGAAGTATTAAGGAAAAGATTAAAAAAAAACGTTATGCGAAATATGAAGTGTCTGATTTTATTTTAGAGGTGGAAAAAGTCCCAAAAGATATCGGACTATTAATTTAAAGCTGCTAGTTCTAGCTCCGATTACGTAACGGACACATTAGGTCAGCATTATTGGCGAAAGCTACTATCAGTTTCAAATTACTGTTTCTTCGAGAACACATTGGAGGCACTGCACTTCATCTATTATTTAGTAGTAAAATATTAAAAATAAATAAATGTTTTATTGACGTCGAACTCAAACATTTCACTCCATTCCATACACTTCCTTGAAAAGTGTGTATTTTGTACGTTTGCTAATCAATATTAATTAGGAAGCTCCAACCCTTCCTCAGAACATTTGACATTGTTGGCAGGAGTAAAAGAACTAAAATAAGTCTGCAACCTTTGCATAAATAATCATTTTATTATCAGTTATTTTTACATGATGAGCACACGCAAGTTGGCAACCATACCAGATTCCTGATTTTACCCGTTATCGCGACAAAATAGATTAGGCACGCTCTACCTGCCAATTATAAAATTTACAGGCAGTTCCGCGTACTTCTTTGTTTTTTAGTATCTCTCACTGAAATAATTTACAGACGTTTCAGCTATAGGCACGCCGCACCTACTCGAACAGAAGAAGCGCGCTTCCTCCAACTTAAATTGCTTCCTTCGATTGTATCCACTGTAAAAAAGGGTATGTGCCAGAAAGAACTTCTGTTTTGGATGAGGCAGCCTCAGCCTCACATTAATTTTTGTGACAAGTGACAAGCCACTAAGCCAACCTGTAGAAAGCATATATAAACTTTTGTGTTGTAGTTCCCTCGCAAAAATTGGATTTTAACGGTTCTTAGGAAAATGTATGCTACAGGATAAAACAATTAATTTTTCTAATTTCTACAAGGATCGAGAGCAAAACTGACCACGACCAGTGCAGTGGCTTCCACAAGAAAAAAAATTTAATTACGATAGCTCTGATTGTGATTGTGAGCTGTACCCTGTATTAAAGAGGAAAACAGGATTCGCCACATTTTTCATAAAAAGCCCATTCCTCTCGAAAGTTATTGCTCTCTCCCTCTCTCTAGCCACCACCACCAGCATAAGGGAAAATTGCTTAATATAATTATTATATTGTGAGGAATGGCTTATAAACAATTGCGAATTGATTTCTACTGCGAACCCCACTTCAATTCTTTTCAGTCATTATTTATGAGGTGGACAGTTTAATACCAGTTTTGCCACCGCTGATGCAATACCGCTCCTACTATTAATTACTATTGTTATTGCTTGCGTGCTCTTTTCAGCATCCTCATCTATTTGATTTTTTACTTCTACAGAAATAATAAATAAAAAAATATCTGCTCGTGCACTTACTAAATCAGAGCGCGTTTCATCGAAGTGAAATCCAAAATTGCATTCACAATTTACAATTTACGTTTCAGCTGAGACAATAACATCCTTTTAATTTTTTTTCAGCAATTTATATAAGTTATATAATAATCAAAATCATTATTCGTGACTTAATTCCTGAGGGGACTCTAGCTGTTCCTTTTTAGCAGTTCCTGTTTTCTTTTTTTTTTTCAAACTACATTCCCAGCTGAAGGCTTTTAAAAAATATATTTTCAAAGTGATTCAATTTATTTCACTTGTACCTTTCGATTTTTCCTATTTATCGTTAGAGAGCCAGATGAGAAAAAGGTAGATCCCACACAGTTCACACACAGAGTTTAAGAATTCGTGAGCGGGTTTAACACTTGCAAGTTAATGAGGGAACAATGAAGTAAGAAGAAATAAATATTGTTTTAGTTTTTTTTTACTTTTTCTGTCGAACTCGAAATAAAAACAGCCCATTTCTCTCTTGCACCATTTTGTGCAGTATCGAAGAAGAAAAAAAAACTTTCGAAAAATTCTTTGAAGTCCTTTTTATTTAATCCGAGCACGATAAAGAACTCTCAGGCATGATAAGCTATAAGATCTCCAAAGGTATGATTGAAATGGGATTTAAAAAATAACGAATTATCCCAAGGAACAGCTCTAGCAATCAGCCCATGTCATAATTTAGAAAGACTCTTATTGGTTGCGTCACAAAACTAAAGCCACAGCCACAGCATGCTCATTATACAAATATTTCGCTTTCATGCTGGCACATAGTAATCAGTTTGCTATTCATGCATGCAGTCGGGATGCATGTGTCTTGTAGGAAAACTAAACTGAAATGGTTCATTCAGCAGAAATTCGAAAATTCAACAATGCACTTATGTCTCTCCTTTCCTCAAGCACTATGTCCGTGCTTTTTATAAGCGTATCTTTTTCCCTAAAATTACAGCTCTGACTTTTTTAAATGTTGTAATCGCAGCAGAGAGTAACCCTTCATCAGCAACAGCAACACAAGCGCATTTCCGCCTCCACCTTCAACACTCAAAAAGCTTTTTGTGTCCTCTTAACTAATTCAGCTAATTATTATTCCTCCCTGCACCGAGATTACCTATGTAGAACGGGCTAAATGAAATCTTATTCTTAAATTTCTTAACCCTTTTATTTTTCATCTTCTATCCCATTCGAAAATCTGTCAATGAATAGATAAAACCGCATCACCACGCCACAGTTTTCTTCATACTTTTAAAAAATTATTCTATAAATACGAAATAGCCCATTTTACATAACACTTTTTTGTACTCCTCGTGTGTGTGTGGGTCCCTCCTCAAAAGAATTACTTTTTATGCAGTTACGCGTTCCTTATAATTTGAGTTCCTCAGAAATGATGAAAGGAAGCACTTTTTTGTGTTGAAAATGGCCAGATTTTTTTTTACATTTCTGTTAAGTATAGGCACCACAGCCCACCGGCAGCTTCCTCCACCTCCATCACGTACGGTTATTATAAAATCACAAGAATTTAAAAATCTGTGTAGTCATACATTGGATTTTACTGTTTTCAGGCGTTACATTACTTGCTTTTTTATTAGTAGAAAAAACAGAAAATAAAAATTGTTTTTTTTTGTTCCCAGTGTACTCCTCCACATATCTCTGCCTAATACATTTTTTTAACGTTTTTCAGAGTAAAAATGTATTATTCCCCCTTCCCATTATTTTTGAGTGTATTCTGTACACCCTGCCAATACCAAGTTTTTTTAAAGGAGTTTCAGCCATAAATGAGAAATTTGCACTTGTACTCCCCACTCGGATAGAGCGTATAGTGCCACCGCCACCCCGCTTGATTTAGTTAAGTAGGTGGAAAAGGTGGATATTTTTTTAGTGAGAAGCTGAATCTGCTCACACTTATAACAGTACAGAAAAATGTTGTCTTCGTCATTAGAAGGAGTAATGAGATGCACTCTAAAGATTTTTCCCATTGTACTCCACCTTGTTGTCTTCTGAAAAAACAGAAAATACGGCCGCGAACAAAAATTTTATATATGTATGCTGAGGTCTTGTCTGATGCAAAAAGGATAAGATTTTTGCTCTTGCTCTGCGAAATTGAAAAATATGGTATATCTGTATTTGCAGTGTAAAAATATGATATATTTTTAAAAGTACATTCACTTCAGTTCTTCAGATTCTGTTTACCATTTGGCTGAATGGTACTCCTTGTACGGGAGCGATAGTTGCGGAGATTGTGAGTGGAGTGCAGTATGATTACGTTTTCATTGCGTGGCTGTGTTCTCCCAGTGCGCTGTATATCATGTAGAACGGTGAGAGAGATGGCTACATTGTTACGCTTGTTTCGCCTATTGTTGTCCGTGTGTTTTGTGCTCTTGAGGCGTATTCCCTTGTAAAAAGATGGATGTATAACGTACGTGCATATAAATAGAGACGAAGAAGAACAAAGATTTTTTCGCTGAGGAATTTATTCCATTTGAATGCGCTTCAGTAAGAGATTGGCTGTTGTTGCGCTTGCATGCGTTTCATGTTTGTTGTGCGCTTGCGTATTTTTAGGTGAGCAATGCGCAGTAGCTCAAAATGCGTTTGTTGAAGATGAGTTGACGGGAAAATGGTTTTGCTGCTAAAAAAATATTTTTGTTGTTCTCCTAATCTTCTACAGAGTCAGAGGTGTGAGAAAAATTGCACAGTTTAGTTCAGTTTCTTCATGTCACTTTTTTCCCAGAATGGGAGAAATTTTTCAGCTAAACTGAAAAAAAGTGAACTTGCTACAAGTTTACAAACAGATTACAAAAGTGGATTTCTATGCAGTTCAGTAATACTTCCTGGAATGTAGTCCAGTTTTAGTGGGAGCTGCAAAAAAACTGGATTATTTCAAAAGAGGTGCAGCATCAACATCAAAACTATAATCAATTGGGT
>JAHZND010005373.1:0-12579 GCA_027744115.1 Acrocyrtus sp. NNG-2020
CACCTAAACCAGGTGTATGTATTAAGGTTAAGGGTAAGGACTAAGCATTGATTTGACATAGTGGCGTTCCTACTCACTATAAGGGAAGTTAAGAAAGATGGCATTACCTGCGCAGTTCAGTGCCTCCGTGCCTGGCTATTACTTCTACTAGATAAAACTAATAAAACATCAAAATCGAGCCACTGGCACATTGGCTTATGACTACAGAGCACGACGACGGAGGCATATACTAACTACCCCCGTCTTCGTGCTCTGTGGCTTAATGACATGACTGTGACGGTTTTGCTATATTTGGTAGAAAAGCGACAACTCATCAATATGTAAATTCGTATTTGTAATATTAACATACAAAAAAGTTGAAAAGAGTTTCACTGCCATGTGGATACAATTTAAGCCAAAAATCGTATTGCGCGCACGGACATGCTGGTCAAAGGAACGATGCTACAGAAAAAGTAGAGGAATTTGTATTTACGGAACGATGTTTAGAGACATACTATAACATGCTTACGATGATTTTATAGAATAAGTTCAATTTATGTCCTAGTTATGCCACGAATTATCACATAAATTGCCGAGGTACTTGCAGCAGTGTTACTATAATAAATTGATTATGCAGAGCAGAGCTTCTTATACAATCCGGTCGGAGTATGACTTGTAGTGTAATTAGAAGTGTAGGTAATAAGGCGATATGGAATATGCAGCAAGTTTTTCAACTTTAGCTAAAGTGTCGCGTGTCCTCTCTATCAAACTAATCGTAAGTATGTATGTAATTATATGTAAGTTAGTAAAAACGCATTCCTGTATGCAATTTCGACTATGCAATAAGATTGTAAAAAGCAATAAAGAAGACAGTGCAAGTATTTGATGGTATCACGAAGCAATTGAGTGCGCATAAAACTGACAGCGAACATGAGTGCATCCTTGTGGCATTTTTTCGCACATCCGATTTTCGATCAGTCACCAATTCTTATTGGTCAGAATCTGCAAATAGGTAGGTATTATATACAATAATGTGGCAACTTTGCTATTGACTTTATTATGTTGCATGAAAACTCAATGTTATGTTGATGAAAGTACACCAGCCTTGCGGTGCCAATTTTTAGTTTTTCAGGTAGCCAAGCAAAATGGTCAAGCGAATTCGTTTCTGTGTAAAACAGGTATTGAACTTTGATATGACCGACATCATAAAATTTTCGAATGCTACTTGCACCCGTTGTTCCCAACAGGAAGGATGGCTTGAATGAGTAATTATTTTAGCAAAACGACATCGCCGAACTACGTCGTTTTTCTTCTTGAATAATTTAAACAGGAAATATTCTTTCTTTCTCAACTTTCTTTGATTTTTCCGTTCCATCGTTCATTCTTAGCCCCAAAAAACAAATGTTGGAGCATCTTTTAAGATTCAATTATTGTATTTTTCTGCGGCTAGCTATTCGATCAATTTCACCGTAGTAGGTTGTGTCCTCAAATTCTAATTCGTACGTCCTTTCCTACGACTACGGCTAGTGGACATTCCTACACTTAAGCTTCATATAAAATTACTTCTAGTGTCCGCCAAGGACGTCAATCCACAAACTGGCAAATATGGTCACGTGCAGCAGTGACCTGAACGCACACCAGATCTCCCACCAGATACTACTATCGACAGAAGTGTCCTTCCGGTGCGGTGTTGAAAAGAAGCTGGAAAGTTTTGGGATTAAAGATTAACAGCTTTATTCTGACCGAAATCAGAGAAAATACAACAACCAACAAGTACAACTTAAAATAAAGATATCTTGATACAATATATAGAGTTTTATATAATAACTTATGTAATAGCTCTGAAGTATGTATATAATTTTTATCCCCCTCTTGTATGCATAGGTGGAAGAAAGTACATCGTTAATATATATTTTAATAGTCTACAACCTCATATTAAAACTCCGAAACTCACCAGCCAGCAGCAGATATTGTACTTACCTAGTTTACATGAAGGACACTGACGCGCCGGAGCGGCGAGTTCGATGCTTGGCTAGGCGCTATGGGCATGCGGAGTGAGAGTTTTAAATGGGGGTGTAGATAGGTACATATTAGGTACCCAACATTTGGATTCCTATTTCCATTCTTATTTCAACACTAAACTATCTTGGTCACATCTCTTGGTCGCTAACAAGACGTTAAACGTCTTATTAAATACGATAAGCTAAAGATATTTTTAAAACAAAATATGGGCTGCGCATTAGCTATAAAAGAACTAACTCACAGATACAAAACTGACACTTCTGACACGTCAATAACAGGGGCAGCTAAGTTGGAGTGGAGGTATTGATAAAGTTAATATATTTCACAGCATAATGTACGATAAACACATCAAAGGTTTGCTCTAAAATTATCTGTACCTAACTATTTACTGTTTTTTAATTAGTGTAACCCATCTGTACGTACGCACCTCTATTAATTTGCAGCCATCAGCCGCTTACGAGATCCTTTTAATTAGAACTAGTCATTAAATTCCGGTTTTAATAGGTAAAATAGATATAAGTTATAGGTATGTGAAGTTAGCTTTTAGTAAATCATTTGAATTGTATGTTTCTACTGCAACTATTAATAATATTAATAAAGCAAATATCTTTTAAATAAGTAGATGTATTCTATATAGCCTCTTGAGATATTCAAGGTCTTATGGTTATTATATATAAAGAGAAAAATTTACAAAAGAAAAGCTTTTCAGCAATAATTTGCTAACAGTCTTTAACTTGTCTTGGTGGCAATGGGGCAAATCTTTTGATTCTAGCTGCTAGTTTACTAGTACTAGTGATATTGCATACAAGTGCAATATCCGTGAGGGCTACTTGTACGACTACTTGTTGTTTAAATTAGAAGGAACACGGAAGAGTTGGTTGCTTTTAGGGAACTATAAAAAGATCGTGTACGTATTAATAAGTACACTGCTGCTGAGCGAAAGCGCAAAACAATAGATCTGGGGTCAAAGTGCAATAATGGTAAGAACTCTAACCCGTCAAAACTAATAAGTGCTGCTACACAGACTGAAATCTATTTATCCATCGCAGCCTAATCCAACGGAGTAAACGTGTAAAAAAATGATTGATCATGGAAGTGATGGAGATTCTTTATGTGTCGAATCACTCTTCCCGTTAGTAAATGCCTGCCGTACTTGACAGCCTCTGCCCTGTCCTTTGCTAAACCGACAAGCAGAAGCCAGTCCACCATTTCATTTCCACAGAAAACCTGAGAGTATGACTCCATTCGCCATCTGCAAAAAATTGTTAACACATTGAAATATTAGCAGATTCCGATGGAATTTTGTAACATTCTAAGCTCCTAATGTTTTCAAAACACATTGCATACCTCCGATCTCTCACAATATCCTGTATACATTTGTCAATATGGTAAGTTAAAAACTGTTCGCAGATCTGCTTTGTTTCATTTGAGATTTCGTCCCAAGTTGGAAGTTTCAGACTTCCCTCTCCATAAACTAGTCGTCTCCACCTGTGTAAATTAATTAAAGACGTTGCGTACCTTAATGCTCTGCAGTTCTGCAAAAGTATACTTATAGGAACTCAATGAAATTACATACGTACCATTTTTGCAATGGCATAATCATCGTTTTTGTATTCAGCCCAAAGAGCATGAAAGTGAAAAAGCTTTGCCCAAAGTTCAGCGCTGCATCCAAGAATACAAGTTCCACGTATATTCCCGAGACATCTTCCATAATTAGAGTCCATAGGCAGAGAGCAATTCCCTATAAAAATGAGTGGGGTTTTGCACGCATTATTCGTATGTTCTGAAAGTTAAGCTTTACTTATATATTAATGTTTTTGTTTCGAATTCTTACCACAAACATGGAGCCACACAATAATAAAAGTAAAATGATGTGCCGCAGCATTTGAAATTCATCATCGCGATCCCTAACAATTCCAATTTCCTCTGGTTCTGTCAACTGACTTCTGGATCGATATTTCTCTAGCAAAGCTGTACACTTTTTTCGCTGTTCCAAACTACAAGACTGTTTTCCAGGAGTACACAGATCATCATTGTAGCTAAACAAACTCTCGTCATCCCCATCAGAGTAGTCGGTGTTTTTCAAATCTTCGATTTCTGACATGCATGTTTTTGGTTTGCTTGGGCCAGCCTCCAAACCATCTTCACTTATACTAATGTGACTATCTTGATTCTGCATGTGGCCATTGAAACCAATAGAGTTCCAGCGTACCCTTGTGTGTGAGCGAATTCTTGGCGTAGTTTCTGCTGACGCTGAAGTCAAGCCTGTGGATGTGCTTCCATCGATGAGGATTTGATGCCCGAAGTCATCGTCTGCAGTAAGAGCATTAGACGGAACTGTGTTGTATTGTCCGTACTGTCTCTCATATCTCTGCTGCATCACCAGACAGCCCACAGTCACTGTAATAATATTTTTCCTGTGATATAATTTAATCTTCAGAGAATTAATAATTAATGCATTACTGCAGACAAGGCATAATAACTATTCCGAACCTATGAAACAAATCACTAGAACCATCACAGCGACTAATGCTTGGGTTTCTCCGTACTGAAAGTTTGGATCCTGCTTTTGGTCCAGTGTTTCACGCCTCACTGCCAGCATGAGAACGGTAATCAACACCCCTGGAATTCTATAATCGTGGACGTGAATGTCATTATGCCATGCAATTACTAAAATATACTGATTACGATATGATGACATTTTACCCCCATCCAATTAGTCCCATGTACGGTCGCAATCTCAGAACAAAGCATAAACTGCGACACCTCAAAAATACGAGACTTGACGCAAGAATCGCTGTCCATATTCGAGAACTTAGAACTCCAAATGCAAAAACTCCGAATTGTAGATAAAGCTTCCAACGTATTCCGTCAACAATTCCTATCCATGACCATAGTATGGCGCCAAAGCAGGCTATTGCCTAATTTTAGAAATTCCAAAAATTAAGCCGTAAAATAATCACAATCACCTATTCCTACGTAACGATTTTTTCTGCTATCCCAAATACTTTTACTTACTTGTGATATTGCTAAGCATAACGTGATACAATGGGGCACCTTTTTCCACTTTCTGCTTAGCAAAAACACAACAATTACCCATATCTGCAACAACCAATTTAAAGGTTTAATGTTACTCCGTCATCTACAACTTAATTGAGCATAAAACAGCCATATCATTGGGAAATTTACCGCCGCGACCAATCCGATGATACTCATATTCAGCAAGAACGTGTCCAAATCGTTGACATAATCTCCAGGATTTATCTTGGTGAGTGTAATCATTTTCGCCGAGACGAACATTAATGGTGCTGAAAGAATAGTGCAGGCTACCATTGCACTAGCCATCTATTAAGAACAAAATTCGTTTGTTGACTTGTTGAACCCAATCAGAGTACGCAAGCAACTGATTCATGACTTTACCAACTGAACGGCGACGTCATAATGATTTGCATAAACGAATACTCCTGGGGCAACAGGAAACGTTCCGTAAAGGAACCCATAATTACTCAACGACATTGTATCATTGGCATCTATACCGGCATTGACCAGGGTCACAAACTCTCTCATCACGACTGGCAAAACTAATCTGAAAGTAAATTTAAGTTACATAAAGGCATAATCCACATCCAGGTTGTCTTTCCGATCTTTAAAAAACGTACACTGACCAACCAGAACCAGGAAGTTCACATGATAAAGATAAGAAATCTCATATAAAAAACTTACAATTTAGTAGCAATTAAAATCCCTGGGATAACCACTCCAGATCCTTTTAAACTGGCCGAGCTTCCCACCATAGTCAGCCCGAGCGAAAATAGTGAAGATGCAGAAAATGCCGATCCAAGCAGCTAGAAAATTCAAAAGCAGGTAAATCTAGCTCTAACTCTTCATTAGGATTACCATTACATCTTTCTTAATAATACTAAAACTAAGCTGCTTCAGTCCAGTTCTAAGCTTTTGGTTTCCCCTTTGACTTTAAAAATTGTTCGGCAAACTCTTGCTGGACTTTTCATAAATCTCATGCATGTACTCATCTACACAACCACGAAGAGTAAAAAAGAATTCTTACATCCAGTATTCCCCTCACTGTGGTTGGTACACAGTGGCTAAACACTAAATTCCCACAGATGCCCAGTGCTGTCATAATGATCACAGGATTGAGGAGAACTCCTTTCATGACTCGTTTCATAACAGTACTGAAGCCAGGTCGTTCATAGTTGAACCCTTTGATGCTCCGGTTTTGCATCTCTTCATTTTCCACCGACTTTTGCTTTGCAATTTCCATCATTACGAATGCGATTGGGTTGAGGAAAATGAGATTTACTGGAGCCACCAGGTACAGGTATTTGGCATACTCGGGATGGCTTTTTTGATATAAAGCTTCAACTATTTCGCGTCAAAGAGATAGTACGCAAATATTAGCATGGTAGGCTTTTTTTCAAGGTCATACAATTAAATACATCAAAGTGCGAAAGTACTACGGTTTGCACAAAATCGTTAAACAATTAGAAAAATTTCAACGCTTAATTTTAAAATGCCAAAGCTGAGATGAGTCAGCTACGAAAATAAATCATCATAACGTCTAGTTAAGGTGCTATGAGCGAAGATAAGCAAACTGTGCTGAAAACAAAGAGAGTAGATGACGTGGATTGAAATGACTTTAATAAAAGTTAGCACAGCGTAGGAAAAGGAAGACAGTGTAGAAAAAGGAAGACAGTGCACATACAAGACAAAGAAAAGTTTGAAAAGTAGGGGGCGACGATATGATAGTAAAACACTAAAATTTTTACCTTAAATCAAGTTGTGCAAGCGATAAAAATATCAACGCTGGTAGCGAGAATGTGCCGATGAAGGCGTTTAATCCTTTTGTTTCACTTTGCGTAATAATTCCAGACTTTCCTGCTATATACCTGCAATAGCCACAGCAAACAACGTCAACTTAACGACCGAAATATATGCCAGTATGCATAATTATAGTAGAATGTTGATCTACGAGTTACGCAGAGTAACTCTTATGGCATGTCGCAGATAAAATTAATAGTAGGCACTAATGCAAACTTGTAAACATATTAATTAATTAATATAAATAGTTTCATAAAAGCACTTTTCAAATTACCCCAGTAGTATGACTGCAAAACATTCTATAACGGCGGGATATAGCCTATCGATGCCCATCTCCCCCGCATCCCCCAGCTCTGTAACTAGTCCAGGCATGGTGTGGAACTCCTCTAACGTGTCATTAAGTCGCTAAATTTACAAATTTATTCATTATTCAAAACCTTTATTGCATGTCGCAGTCATTACATATAGGTATTAAATTTTCTCTTTTAAGCTTCCGAGTATATGATCACAATTCTGCTAGCACTCGAAAGGAATTTATTTGCCAATTTTTTTCCAGTACTAGTTTGTTTAAAAAATGTGTAACTTGATAACAGTTTAAAAAATCAAACGCGGAAGACTGTTTGAACTTAATTGTAATACAGAGCCAAAATTTTACATTCAACGAACTTACCGCAATTTCGCCATCAAGCTGAGATAGTATGCTCCTTTTGAAGAGCCTCCTATGCTCCGCGAATGGATCGCACGGTGTTACGTACACCTTTGTTGCATAGTGGAAGCCCTAGAACCAAGTTTAATAAAATTAAAAAACCGTTGGAAACACTTCCCATATACAAGATTTACATAGAATACACAAATCCAAAAAAAAATCTTTCAGTTTAAAAAAAAGAAACTACATTCAGCTGGCAATTTAATCTGTGTTCGTCGTTTTTTTAAATTCATGATATCATCAATTACAGCAAGACGAAATTAAATAAATTTTAAACAATAGTTCAAGTAAATTTAGATATCCAACAAACAAAGGTCAAAAGGTTTTAAATAAAATCTGGGGCTTGTTTTGGTGGGATTTGAGATTACTGAGAACATACATCTTAAGTTTTATAGCGCTTTTGAATTTGTTCTGCTACTTTGCAGTTACTTGCTAAAAATGCCACTTGAGTAGTATTGCCAAATTGCATAACCAGTTGCGCTTGCTGCATTTATATCTACGCAGCAAAGCAGTCTGCACGTCTGTACAAACACTTTAATTAAAAACTTGATCAGCGGCTGAACATGCATTGCACAGAGGAGCAGGAGTTTTGGGAGTTTTCTCAGGCTTATCATTAAATTAAATTTTTGTACAATATGTGAGCGCCACACACACCACAAATGTCTTGGAAAAACATCTCATCAGAATTTCTATGTAAGCGCAGCTACAATAAATTCTTTCAACAACAATCACACTCCTCGCACGTAAAATGCCAGCTTTAAAAAATAATTTATATTATATTGTAATCATCTACTAGTCTATGGGTACTATGCAGTGGTTTATGTATGTAATACGTACCGAGCTCTCGCACATTTTCACAACCTTCTGAGCACTTGTCATGCACTTTACATATGTATAATAGCAACAAAATGATATGACGCTATGAATCACATTAAAACGCCAAGGACGGGAGTAAAAATCCACTGTACACCTTTTAGAGACTTTTCTGCACTAGTTCGCTTAGGCCCATTTACAAACTTTAAACAAAAGTGCCATCAAACTTCAATTTTAGAAAACAGAGATCCACCATCTTTCAGGCTTTATAATTTTAAAAGCAACTCAAGTTAAGTAAAGTTCAACGAAAGTTAAGAGGCCCAATTATACGCTATCGCGACATTTAATCTGTAGAACTGCTCAGTTCTATGGTGGCCTATTGAAGATGACGACAGAAGTGCTGATGCTGATGATTTCTAAGGTCTAATTTTTCCAACTACCTAACTCGTTCAAAAAGGCACTAAATTTTTTAGAAGCTCTCATTTTGGCAGATTTTCCCCTAACGACAGGGAAGGGACTAGTGTATCCTTCCTCTCTGAGAATTTTCACATCTCACTTATCACTATCACGTCTTACAAAAGTGACCTATAAACGTTTATAAATAGAAGTCAGCTAGTTTTTATGAAAGTCAGTCACCGCACCGGCGTTAGCAGATCCTTTTCTTAGTGCAATGACGACAAATTCTTGAATGTTATCTTTAGCAGTTCTCCCATACCAAAAACAGAATTAGTGCCTCTCTCTCCCTATAATTTTTCGTGAGCGACACGAGCAATGCAAGGAAAGAGCAACAAAGTACTTCTGACAAGGTTCTTGCTTGCAAGTACAACAATATGTACCCCTTCCTACAGCTCCAGATCCACTCTGCCAATGAAAATGGAAAACTCTTGCTGTAATAATACCAACACAGCATCCAAAATGCAGATACCTATATGAAAAATCGACATCATCAGCAGCATCACCCAACACATTTTACTTCTTAAGGTGACTGCCAGCAAAGCGTAGAACTGCTAGCACTGCTAAATGCTAACCCAACTCTTAAAATCTCCCGACCATCTCTCTATCGACTATCGCAGTGCCACTGAAAACCATGCAAAATAGCAAAATGAGTTCTGACTTTAATAAGAGTAAGTACCTGCCAGCTTGTCTGCTGATAACTGCGTGCTACCTGCACCATAAAAGTTACCTTAGGTTAAACACGACAAACGCAGCACATATTATGCATACCTACATGGCATCTATTATACCGCGTGCGTTTTGCTATAATTTAGAAAGCATATCAAAAACAGTCTACAAAAGTGTTACATGTGTTTTGCCATAACTCAGTAAACTTCTTCAGTTTTGTTCTGCCCTCAAGTCTGACGCTACGAAGACACTGCTTACACGCAATTATCAGCTATTGCCAAACAATGAAAACATTGTTCCTCGTTAAATTGTTTTCCTAATAGCAACTTCGTTTTTGCAAGCACATATGTGTGTCTCGGGCACACCAAATCCACCAAAGCATATTCCATGACTGACATTATGCGCAACTCACTAATTTTTAATTGTATCCGATAGTGCACACAACGCAACGCAGAACCCTTTCACTATGTATGTACCTATATGTATTCACAATACATTTTTGCATATGATATAGTTTTACTATTATTTGATTTTATAAACCAGTTTATACGTGCAAACTGCAGCTGTAAGTGCAAAAAGAACTCATGAATTTATGGTGATGACTTCTTTAGAGTGAAAAAGCAGATTTCAACAGTTCCTTCAGATACTCCTGAAGCAACATGCTGCCATTTGTGGAGCAAGGAGGAATTGTCATCACTGCATCGTGTCATGTGATGAAATATTATGGCTCTTCTGTGTTCAAAGCTTTTTTTATTTCCATGATCAATATCAGTGTTGTGGAGATGTGGTGCAATGAAGATCAAGGTGTGACTACGCCACTATTGCAGTTGACATATTTTTGTTGGAAGTTTGCAAATACCCTGATACCATAAGCATAAGTGTAATTATCTACACTCAATCTAAAGTACGAGCAACATACACCTTATTGACAATCATATATTGTCCTAACTTACATCCTACAAGACCTGCAATGATAAGGTACATGGTATAAAGGTCAATGGTACAGGGAGCATAGCGCAAAAGTTGACGCGGTAAATAATAATAAAAATAAGATTTCATTGTTTTGTATGCCATGTGAGCTTCTTACAGAGGGTATACTTTTAATTGCAATTCCTTTTTATCCCACGCGCATACGCCATATACACACACAGTACCAGTAACAGCTCAAAGTTTGTTGGGGGATGTTTCCATACTCTACTTCACACTTCCAATAATATCCGCTTCCATCACAATATTTCGTTATTTTTAGTGGCTGATCAATTACTGATCGAGAAAGATGGGCTATAAATCAACTAATAAGCTGACGACGATGATGACAATAAAATTTATTAATAAAGTAATCGATGCATGGTTCCGTATTACAGATTACAGTGCTAAACAGTGTTGTTTATAAATTCATAAAAATTTAATATTAGTCCGTAATGAGCAATAAATAATATTCATAACAATGGTTAGCTGGCTCATGTGCAAAAACCATCAGGTTCGGACTAGGCACTCAGACATGTAATGGGATGGAAGTGAGCTGGTAATTGATGGTGTGCTATTTCCTAGTAGGACATAATAGGTAGTACATTAACTGGAAATTTTTCCTTTGTGACAATGTCAGTTTTTTGTCTTCTTTATAAACTTTGCTCCCTTCATAATTGTGTTATTGTGCAAACAAATAGGATGCGGATAATGCTCGAGCAACCGTACCGCAGGTTATATTTTTTGTCCATTTGGTCACAAAAATCAATACTCAAAAATGTTCGCCGTAAACATAAATTACATTACAATTCTGGTGAATTACTCAGGAACACTAGTAAATCACTTGACCAGTTCTCAATCATCTTGTCACAGTGAAGCACTAATTTTCTTTTAATTTTGAGACGACAGTAAAATTAATCAGAACACTTCCTCTGCGAAAAGACAATCACGCATAGAGATGGAGATAATCATCTCGTGTAAAAACAAATTGCTAATTTAGGCTTTTTTTGTGCAATGTGTAATTTTTTTCGATTAAAAGTTGCTGGAAAACACAAGGATGTGTTAGGAGGAGGAGGAGAGAAGAAGAGGAGGATAATGTAATAAAAGTAATGTATGTTAGTAAATGAGACTCTTGTAAGCCTTTGTGTCTTCAGGAAGTGATTATTATAAACAGGAACCGTAATTAAGCAGTCAAGATTTACATACTATTTTAGTATGTGTTTGAAAAGAGGCGATGCTTATTATTTTGAGGTGGAAGAGGACTATGCTATTATGAATCCGATATGGACTCTTTGTTGCTTGCCACCTTAATGCATGCGTTTTTCGCTGACCTTAACGACTTGACTGAACGAAGCAAAAGATGCGTCCTTAAACAAACATTTCATTTCTAAAAATAAACATATCCAAAATAGAAATCTTTCTTCTGGAAAATCCCAGAGGTTGAATTGCAGAAACAAATGCGACTCTAAAACATGCAGTAAAAGTACTAAAAGTACTTAGTCTACACAAGCATGAGAACATTGGCCGCAGGATACTGTTCTGTACGGCAACAATATGTATGTATATGTATGTAGCATGAAAAGATGATGCATTGGGCAAGTGTAAATTTTTGCGAAAAGTTCAAGAGCGTAGGGTTACCATTACTCACTGCTTTCTGGTTTCCTTTAATAACTCTCGATACATTTTAGTGATAACGGAAGTTCTAATTGAAGGTTGGCTTACTGTTTTACTGACGACAAAATTAAAACAAAATAAAATATATACTGATTAGGTATGAATATTTCATGCTGAGAGCCTCCCTGCGGAGAAGCATTGAGAGTATCATTCGCTTCTTTCTTTTTCCATATGGAGGTAGATTACGAACCATTAAGGCCCCTTAGAAACTGAAGTGCTGATAGTACTTTATTTCCGGTTCATTATTTATTTTCTCTGAGTACTGAGAATATGCTTCAACCTTTGCAGAGACTCAGTGGAGTATAAAAATTAAGTACGTAAGGAGGGCAAAAATGAATTTTGCCTAATGAACAATATGATGCTGGAAATTGCTACGACCGGCTAAGATTAGCCAAATAATTAGGGTCTCGGTGCCACTTTAAACAGCGCCAGAAAAACGGCTTTTGCCAAAAGATGTC
>JAHZND010005374.1:0-21058 GCA_027744115.1 Acrocyrtus sp. NNG-2020
GCTCATGTGAATTGAACATGCCCCAAAATCTGATGACGTCTTAGGCCGAGTCCGATGATGTGCTCGCGCATGGAACAGAGAGGAAGCCAAACTCGAGAGAGGGGAGAAAGCTGGTATGTGCTTTTTTTCCAAAGTGCTTCTCGCTTCTCCCAGTATGTACTTGATAGAGCTTTAAGCAACTGAACCAGAAGCAGAACAGCACTGCCAACTACGAATCTACTCACAAACAACTTGAGCACACACCTACAAATACATTCAATCTTAAAAATAGGAAGACTGGCGGTTTCCCAGAAAAAAAAATATTTTTTTACAACTCACTACACTATTGCGTATAGCACCATGCAAAAAAATACTACCGATAAAAATATACACAGCTTTTTCCAAAAAAAAATATGCGGTGGAAAATCCATTAACGAAAAAAAAGGTAAATCGAGCTATTGAATGAAACGGTTATCATTATTATTCCCACTATATATCTCAAAAAAATAGGAAGCAATGACTGGCTGACTGACTTTTTGACTTTTTTTTCTAAGAAATTCTCAGAGCCACTCTGCATAACGTGTAGGCTGTAAAAAAAAGTTGACTTTTTTCTTTACATTTTTGGCCTTCCTGTATTTTAAAGGTAGTCAAAAGTCTAACAGTTAAATGCATGGATGTATACAGTTTTTATGTGCGGAATCCGTTTTATTGACCACAAACTAACGTTCCCTTTTCTGTGAGACTCCTTTCTCCTCTTTATTCTCACCCACTCACGACACTTTAAAAAAAGAACTTTCTTTTTAAAGCATGGAGAGCCAGTCTTACTAGAAAAAGAGGGTTTTGGCTGTGCGAGTATACTTAAAGCTAGAACATGATGAGAAGCTGAACATGAATTTCCTTTTCTGAAGCCCAGAGGCATGTATGAGAAGCTCAAGAACACAATTTAGGAAGGTAGAACGGAAGGAAATAGTGATGGATAAATCTGAATGTCAGGCAAAGATGCGCGTCAGTATAATGCTTCCAGCACAGCAGTAGCTTCCTTTCCTCCGAAAAAAAGCAAATGCACAAAAAATAGTGGAAAGCTGTGGTAGTTGGGTCGTGATATGGAGAAAAAAAATACCGCCACTATACCATCATCGAACTTTTCTCACACTGATTGCAGTCACACATGAAACTCCTGTGGGTAAGCAGCTTATATGGAATGAGTGAATTCCAGAGATTCGTCGACATACCAACTTCTTCGGCAGGTGTTTGTTTCAATGCATGCACTCCTTCTCAGAAATCACTTCACTTGCAACAGAAACTGAAATAGGAGGCGAAATTTCAAAAAAATACATATATATTTTTTCTATGACTTTTTTTTCCCACTCCTTCGCTCTTGGGGCCTAGGAGGACTACCTATTTTTTAAGTTGAAGCTGTGCAGAAATAGACATGGAATATTTATACGGCAGAACGATTTTTTACCATTTTTATTTCCAAAGCTTCCTTTCTCCCCTTGAAGATCAATTACATTTTTTTTCTATGAACACATGCGGAGAATCCCAGAGCGTCCGACATAAAAATCGCATACGCTCTTTTTTTTCCTTTACACAAAAATCGTTTCTTGTCCGTGTATAATCTTGTTCATCTATTTCGATATATATCGGATCATTTTGGAAGGCTCCCCAAACTGACCATCCTTTAAAAAGGCAGTTCACTCTTCCAGTGTGTGTGTGGGTGAAGAAGCGCAAACAAAACAAGAGAAAGTAGCTTGTACAACAGGCACTGGAAAAAAATGTATAAGAGCTTATTTAGTAACTCTCCATGAAAATTTCCTCAAGCGTGTAGATGGAACGCATGTAGAGGCTCCTTGCCCCTGCATTATTTCTAAGTTGAAGCAAATGTAAAACGACGTAATACAGCACATAAATATGTTATTATGCATGAGCACATATATACGACGACGATCTGCCTTAAGCAACGCGCTAAACTCCCTCAGCTACTTCATATCACTCACTTTCATGTTGTTATTGTGACTCCATATCTTTCTCTACTCGTTAGTTATTACTTTGCATTTTAAGCTGGGGTGTTTAGCCATCTCAATTTTTGCTTGGAATATGTAAGAAAAACATTCTCCTTTTCTCCTTTTCACCCGTCACGGCCATTTTTTTACTCACTTTAAGCTTCTCCAATGAAATAATAGTGATAATAATACATTATTACACGCTCCACAAAAAAAAGGACGGAAAGAAAAGTGTACAAGTTCCAAGAAAAAAGTAGCAAATTTTTTTAGTAGCCGCTATAGCTGATGAAGGAAGCATTGATAAAAAAAAATCTGTCTGAAGGTACATAGTTCCTAAAAATGGGAGAATAGCACCCCTTCCCATAAAGGGAATCGACACAAGGGAGAATTGGGATAATGTGGTGCTCTTATTTTTGATATTGTGGAAGGGTCTCTGGAATGGGAGGAATGCTTTGGATCTGCTCCTAAACGAAATATTTAAGAGGAGAAGAGCTCATCCTTTTCTTCTCTGCATAGATCAAAGTGAAAGGGATGAGTGCTCTGCTCAGTGTACACAAATCGCTCTAAAAAATTATGGTAAGACATTTTCGCAGTTTAGCAACTTTTTAGAACTGTAAGAGCGCAAATGACAAGATTAAAAGTATATGAGCCTTTTTTGCTTAAACAGAGGCGACTCTCTAGGCAAATTGAGCATTGAGCCTGCTCAAAATGCGAAAGTGGAGAAGTGAGTGGCCCAGGATTTTTCCACTTCCGATCAAACATGGCAAAAACAAGATAAGTCCTTCCCTTTCATTCCACTCACTCCCAACAAAAAGCCGTATGCGAGGGAGTGGAAGTGGAGTAGCACGCTGACAGAGATTCCTACTTCAATCCCTTCCTCCTACTTTTTCTTCCTCTCTTTTTTTCTCCAAGTAAACACCAAAAAAATATGCTCATCGCCTGTTGGAGCAGCCACAGAATGGAAAGTACGCGCTTTTTTGAATTGCATTTTCAGTCAAACTATAGCGCACAGTTTTCATTTCTCCCATTTTATTCTGACCACTTTTAGATGAATATTTGAGGTTTTGCAATTTCCTTACAAGAAATGACTTTCGCGGGAGGGAGAAAACGTGCATAAACAAACTTCCGTTTAATACATATTTCCTTTTCTCCAGAGATATCAACCTTCCAAAAAAATGATTCTCAACTAGACCCTCCACAGTCCACAATTTTACAATGGCGTAACCTGATAGATGTCGCAATCTCTCTCTCGATATCATATGACATTCTTCATATTTTCCCAAGAATGAGTTATAAGCGAAGTCAAAAGGGAACGGAACCCACATTTTTTTCTCTCTCCTCTCTCGACTAAGGACGGGTTGCGGATGGCATATAATATTATTACGTGCTGTAATACATACCCTTAATAATGACATAATTTTAAGGAAAGAAAATATAAACTGGAATGAACGATGAAAATATATGGGATCAACGTGCTTGTCCTCACACACTTGCATGCCTGCATATAGAAGGACTTTTCCTCTTACACTTTTTTTTCTCTATCTTCTCCGGTTTCTCTCAAACACATATTGTTTTCGCTTTTCACGTAAACGAAAAATGAAAAAGCAGGCGAGCTCTATCACAACGAGCGTATAGATGAAAGGGAATGTTATAGAATTCCTGAAAAAAATGGGAGAAGTGGTAGCCCTCCATAGGAGTACAGGTGCCCTTCCGTAGCAAAATAAAGTCCTTGCTAAGTCCTAATCTATTCTAGAGAGACATGTACGCTATTGATTTTTTTTCGCCATTATACTGTGAGGGCAAAGAGACAACAGTTGATGAACAAGTTTTTTTTTTCTAGTGGGGAGAAAAGCGTGTGCCTGGTCTCTGGTCTGGTCTCTTTCTCCTTTCTAAAGTATTTGCTGTTTTTTTGGAGGAGCGAGGGAGTGCGAAAGGCTTGTTGGGCTCATATACAAAATAAAAGGAAATAGGTCTGGATATTCTGGATAGGATATATAAAGCAGGCTCGTATTTTTTTTCTGGAGCTGGGAGAGAGCTAGCGAAAACATTGTATGAAGGGAATGTGGACGTAAAGCCTATGTGTGTGTACGCTGTGAGGTATCAAAGTTGTTCTTCGTCGTTGTGTTAGGCGATGACGATGATGATGATGACGACGACGAAGGATTTGAAAATGTACGGGAGCTGGAGCTATGTGCTGGAAGGAAAGAATGGAATGAAATTGTGTGGAGGAGAGGCAGAGTGAGAGGAATACTAACTGGATAGGGAGATATAAAGCGAGTTGAAGCTGAACAGGAAAAAAGTTGCATGAGTGTTCTGCTCTTCTAGAAAAAAAAGTATTCCAGTGGCTAGAGCACAGCGGACACATACCACGCTTGCTTTCCCTTAGCAGCATATTACTCTCTCTCTCCTCTGTCTTTCTCCTTTCCAGCACTTTACTTCAGCAACTACAGAGAGGACTCACTCGTTTCCAGCAAAGGGACTCCCTTTTTTCCCTTTCGCACATTCAGCAAACTTACTCACACGGATAAACACATACACATTTTCCCTTAAAAATAGATAAATTGGTGGCACACACGAAAAAAAATATTATTAAACAGTCTTCACTCTTGTTGTTGACGGCTCCGTCGCCAGTAATGGATCAGGACTAAAAAAAAGTGAGAACATTTGAATCCGTTTCCCTTATTAAGGGAGAGAAGAATTAAATTTTCGTCAGTCGCTCGCTGGCTCTCTTACACAGGTCTTCGGAAATAGTGGCTACATTAGTCTCGGAATTTTTAGTAGGCTCCGTGAGCCTGGACACTGTACTTGAAAGCTTATATGCGTCCAGCATCTCAGGCACTGGCAATAGGCCAGTGGGAGTGTGTAGAAAACGAGGTTTGTGAAAAAGTGAGACTAATTGCAATAATATAGAGTAGCAAGTTGTCCGTTTCATTTACTGAGAGAAAACTTTAGTTAGGCCAACTACATAGATTTGATCAAAAGTGCTTTAGATCAAGAAAAGTTGTAACCAAAATTTTCAACGTCGAACTTATCAGTCGTTCCAAAAATGCTTGCACAGTCAAAATTTATTTCAACTTGGTAAAAAAAATTAACAGCTGAGTTATAAGCTGCTATTTACTGGAGTTGCTGCTATAGCAAAAAAACAGTGTGAACCTCTATACATATCTTTTCTGAGCTCATTTATCAAAGCAAAAATTTCCGACTCATGCTGTGCCATTCTCTAGTTTTAAACTTAAGATATTCTATTCAAAAATAATTTCGCCGCTTAGCTTAGAAATCAGATCTTAATATTAAAGCAGAATCAGATCACACCAAAATTATAATAATTATCGGCTGATAGCTGTGACACAATTATCGTCATCACCAGTCTTGGACTAGAGTTGCTCTGACTACACATCAAAATCACCAACAAAAGAAGGTAAGACTTTCTCCACCTTTCGCATGAACCGCTAAATCTAAATTGCACCTCAATTGCGTGTAGCCTTGCATAACATGTAGCAAAGTTATTTAGCTCATTTATCGCACGTCATCTACTACTCGCATACTCTCATGCAATTCATTCAGAAAACTGCATTTGCGGTGGGACGGGAAACTTAGTTACGATCATAATTTCATTAGCTGCTCACGTAGCTGCAGCGCAGCGCTGTCACAAAATATTTTACTAGCATGATCGTAGACGTTTTAATTAGTGTAGGAAGACTTTATAAAATTGTCTGCACTCCAATACTCCAAGTATTTCTTAAAAATACTGCTACGTTGAGTAAATTTGTGGAACTTCAACGCCGACTAAAACGTTAATAAAAATTACCTAGTTAGCTCTTGTATCTAGGTGCATGACGTTACGCATTACTATGATACATTATATGCTCATTTATTAAGCTGGTTAGAGCTTTGACAAGTACATGTGCTACTTGTGGCTGGCATCTAAAAAAGCTGCTATTATTACACAAAATAACATGCCCTTTCATGTACTGCTCTGGTTAAAAGTACTCATTAAACCAATTACGGCCAATCCTGTTTGCCTGACGAATTCCAAATTTTTTTCGCAAGAAAGCACTTCGTTTGCGTTTTAAAGAGCGCACTAAAACAATAAAAGTGCAAACGAAGACTATATTCTTTTGTAGCCCTTTTAATAAAATTTGTTTTGTGTTTTTCCTTACGAGCTGTGACTATGAGGTGCATGTATAGCTCCAAAATAATCGCTCACCGCAATTAGCATTAGTGCCCAGTAGGCAAACGGAAAGAGGCGTTTTTTGTCACCTTTTCCGAACTTTGGGAAATTGGAATGAATCGTGTCAAAAAAAAATTGAAAATTTTTTTATTGTAAAGAATACTGTGGAGTGCACAAGTACATCTGTAACGTGCGCACATAAAACCGCACAAAGTTCATTAAAAGGTTGTTGGTTTCCAGTTCCCACTGTGAAATTCGTAATTCAACATGTTCATGTCTCAAAAACTGGAGATGTATGACACGTCCTTTAGGTTGAACGAAATTTTAATCGAGGGAATTGAGCCTCGTGCTTCCCAGCAAAGTCAGCTTTTTTCCCGTGTGCACCTTTGTAACGTGCTACGGCAGAAGACAATGATGATGGAAACTGTAGCCATTCGATCTCAAAATAGTTCTTTTCATGTGGCGGTGGTGTGCCCTCTGAAAGGTAGGCCAACCGTGATCGATCCACCTAAAAAAAAGAGTAGTGGAATAGTCTCATTCATAACTGCGGGCTTACTATATCCACTTGCACCTGACGTTTCCAATGTAAAGCAGTTCGAAAAACCGTTTTTTTTTTCAGGAACAACCGATTATCAATTTCAACAAATTCAGGGAAGTTGTAAGCTATTCGAGAGGAAAATGTATGAAAAAGGCACTATACTTTTTGCACACTGTTATGTTTTGTGTACCATTAGCGCCTGTTATCCAACCAGCGACCACCTGCTAATAAAATAATATTTCATTTGGCATTAGCAGCGCTTGTTATGAGTATCGCATGTGGAAACTTAGCTACTGCGCTACCCACTGCCACACCGATCCTCTAAAGTCCATTGACGTTGCAAAGTATTGGCAAAAAAAGTTATTGAAGGAATGTGTAACGGAGATGAGCCTGTTAGCGACAAGAAAGTTATGGGAATGTACATGGAAACCTGAGACAAACAGAACGGGCTCCTTTTCTTCCTACACACAGGCCAGGAGTGCTTTTTTTTACATTTGCACCATCCGTAAGCGCGAAAATGGGTATCTAAAACATTAGGAGAGCCATAAAATTCGGCTCGTGTTTTTTTTTGCACAAGCAGTAGTATTTTAGTTGATGTATTTACAAGCTGCCCTGGCCACTCTTAAAGAATAAAAGAACATATTTTTAAGTAAGTAAAAGTAAAGTGCCTTTCCTTCGCGGTGACATGTCGGCGACCACACTCCCTTTGCCCCAGACTGTGAATTGAATCTCCTTTTAATTTCGTTTTTATGCAAGTCACTTTCTTGTTTGCAGTGTTTAGTGTCCCTCTATTTGTTTTTCTTCTACTTTTTCGCACACAAAAAGGGAATCGGGCACTGGGGAAAGTGAAAATTAAAGAGAGGAAAGATAAAAAGTAAAGAGCCCGTTTGCGACGTGTGCTAAGTCTAGTTTGTGTGCTGGCCTGCCAGCCCTTTCGGTTTCCTCCGGCTACGTGGCACACCTGATTCGTGTGATGGACTAAAAGTTTGAAGCCTGCCTATTCCACCGAACCAAATGTCGTTTGGTAATGTGAAATGCCAAATGATTACGACTTCCACTTTACTCCGCAATCCACTGTTTTTGACACATTGATCAGTCAAATAAAAAGTATTCGAGTATAGCTCGAATAATGTGGACTCTGGATGGAGAGAAAATGTCCAAGCAAAATATAAACGGTTGAGCCTATCGGTCCCTCCAACAAAAGCTCATGTAACGTGCGTGTACCGTCTTACTAGCCTTTTTTACAGGCATGACACGTAACAAGCACGTATTGCACGAACCTCATTTTAATTATTTGCTGTCCTTGTAGAAAAAGGGGAAAGTGATACCGATACCGTATCACATAGGTAGTATCATTGCATAAATTGCAAAATCTTAAGTACACACCGAAGTATCCCTTTTCACTGCTAATGATAAATGACAATACTTTTTTTTAATGAGTCAGCACTTCCATTATCTCATATATAGGTGCAGAAGTCGAAACAACTAACTTTTAAAATAAAAAAGGGAAAATTTTCGAGTGGAATGCCAATTAGTAACAAAATTCAACTTATGTGCTGACTACTCAGCAAATTTTGTGGTGCTACAAAGACAAAAGGGTAAAACCAGTGATGGGGCACAAATTGTATCTGCAAAATAGTACTCCAAATAACTAGAAGGAGTGTGTGGGGTTTGCAAGTTATACTCTGCAAATTTTATGCATTATTCGCAAAAAAATAGCGATCCAGAGTATTTTTTTATCAGGATGGAGTGTCGCACCACCACTGTCATCACATCACGTTCGAGCAGCCATATGGTTAGTTATAGGTTCATTTGCATGAAGCGATGGCTCCTTTGTGTGACCCTGTCCTCCACAAAAACTCTGCCCAGAGATAGTATCAATGGAGGATTTACTAAAGAAAAACTAATAAAGCACATTCTATTTGCTTTAGTTATCTGTGGCATTTGTAATTAGTTCCGGTATGTTGTTCGCAAAGTATATGAGCTAGTGTCCTCCTTTAATTTGCCACTTTATAGAGTTCCTCCTCTTTTTCCTGTGCAATATGCATGGTTTCACCTAATTGATATCGTAGTGGAGCAACGGCAAAAACAAGTGCTCTCTGTTTTTCGTTAGTTTTGTTAGCTAACTGCTACTGCGCTCTCCAATTTAGCCATCCAGAAACAAAGTTGGAAGAGTGCTGCCCAGTAGTGGCACTCCAATTTCTGCGTCTTCTACAGCTGTTCAAGTTTTCGTGTTTTGCGGTTTCTCCACTTAATACTCCTATTTTTTATTTCTATACCCATCCCGATGACGTAATGAGTCACTGTCAAGTCATACAAATGCCCAAATCCAATTTAAGCTCAGGCGAACTAGCTCATATTTGCTTCCAGCAAACTTTTTTTTCTACGTTCCATTATTACCCGATTCGTAATGGAATAATATATTTTGAAATTTCACTTCTCCTCTAGATTCTACCACCGCATTTGCCAAACTGCTGCTCATAAACCCACGCAAAATACGCTTCACGGCTTCTTGTACAAGCCCCTTCTAGAATTTGATCCAATCTAAATCTAAATTACTTATCATCCTCAAGATTTGCCCCTGGAAAAATACACATATATATATATATATATTTCAAATCTACACGAAAATTGAAGAGGAAAATGATTTCCAAATTCCAACTCTCTGAACCAGAACAAATCCAATGCTAACTTTACTCGCTGTCACACTCAATCCGCTAAATCCAAAAAAAATTGGCAGGGATGGAAATGGAAGTGTTTGCTATTTTCTCTAATGCTAGAGCAATCCACTAGGAATTCATCCATTAAGTACCTGCAGAACGAGCATCATTAATGCACTTTCCTCAATTTCAATCATTTACAAAATTTTGAAGAGCACCAGAGTGCAGTACTCAACAACAGAGTGTATTTACTTTTAATGATGCTCTCTGATCTAATACACATGATTGACAAGAGTAAATTAATGATTACTTTCAAACAAAAGAGTTTGCTCTCAGTACAAACTGCAAATTACAAACTACATGTCAATCAATACAGCAAATCCTTCAATTTCGGAGCACTTATCTGCCATGCATAAAGTCATTCCCATTCGTGCACTTTGGCTCCGCAATACGAGCAATTTTTTTTATGCTTCAGTTCCTTTTTCAGAAATTACCTTGAAAAGATTAAAGATTCATGTACTAGGAGTCGAGTAGTAGGTATAGCAATCGGCAACTAGATTGCTGCCTCTGAGGGGAATCCATGGCAATCATTTTCTGATAAACATCACTTTTAATACTTTTTACTGCTTGTAAGAGGCATTCATATTGGATGACAGATAGGAGGAAAGCTCTCCCCATTGAATACAGCAAAACTCACAGAAATATATCATTATTGTACAGTTTTCTTTCAGTCCTCAAATTTCAGTGCATGCATTACGAGCGAGCATTTCTGTAGTGAGCCTTTCTCCATATCCATTTTTGCTACTGGAAAAAAATTGGGTATGTACTACGCTCCAAGAGAGAGGACTCACTTGGACCGCATCAAATTCTAACAGTTAATATCCCATGGGCATCTTCCCTGCTTTTGCGTCATTTCTCCATACAGTACAACATTATTACTACTGCATCAGCAAGTCGAGATATGGCAGTCCGAGCTGGGAAGCATCTTTTTCCCAAGAAAAGAGCTAGATGGGAAAGCAGTAAAAAGGTATAAGTAAGTACAAGGGAAAAAAAGTAAACTGCAGTTTAATGCAATTTATACTTTACATGCTTGCAAAAAATGGCAAGTAGTGCTTTCCTACGATCTGCAAACGCAACAGTGGAACAGTTGTTGCAACTCGAGCTAAACGGAGCGGATACTGATGGATTCTCTTGCTCCAGCTCAGCTCTCCTTCCAAGCACACACTTATACAATTCTCATCCCATTTTATATTATTAATATCCACCAAGCGGAATTCCATTTTCAATCAGCTTGACTTCTTTGCAAAACAATGTGGCAGGCATATGGTCCCTATCTCTTTAAAAATATGTCTCCAACGGAAATAAAAGATAATTATATCATCCAATTTTAGGTATACAGCTGCCATCAGTTTCTTTTACTTCTCTGTGGCTTTCTCTCCTTACAGATGAGTACAACTTTTTTTATGAGTGAAATGCTACTTTGTAAAAGTATAGTGATTTCTCTTTCTCGTTATGGAAAGTTTCCTCTGTCTTACTGCTAAGTAGACGCTCTCATTTCCATCTGCTATACTCTCTGGAAGCATCCCTGGAGCTGGAAAGGAGTTCGATTTCACTTAAGCCCACTTTACTCTTTTTTTTGCAAGGAGAGAAACTCGGCTTTTGAGGAAACGACTACGTCATCGTAGTAGGAAGCCCACAACCAAAAGTGTACATAAGAGGATCGATGTATGATCACTCCGTACAATAACATGCTGTGTGGCCAAATCTTATCGCTGCCTGGAGAAAGGCTGTAAATATCCACAAAGGATAGGCTATCCATTCCAACTCCTATAGAGGATCAGATTACGCCCAACTCTACAAAAGAAACTGAAACGAAAATTGGGCAATCATTGAGCATTCCTCCAACCATTTCTTTATATCATGTTCTCCTTCATTTTCTTTCATTTCGGGAACATGGTAATGTGGTTGAAAGGCAAAAATTGTGATCGCTAAATCGACGCTACTTTGCTTTTTTTGCTGGGTAGCAACTAGCCATGAGAAACTTTTTTTTCTTTCGCTTTTGAAGATATTTGACACCCTGAAATTTGATGAAGAGTGGCACAGCGATAGCATTTTAATATTTTATGAGAACACTAAAGCCTCTCTTCAAATTTGACTGTGCCTTTTGTAGTCACTCCAGAAATTCGTAGGAATGTAGAACAATCACAGCATCTCGAGCTGTTATTTAATACACGCACACATTAAAATATATAACTTGATGAGATTGGTGTATCGATCTTGCGAAGGAAGCCGTAGAAAAAAAAGTTTGGGAAGGAAGCTTGAAGAAAAATAGACAAAAATATAATGGACACGAAAAAGAAGACGTAGTATAATTAAGTTAATGAGTCTTTCTCTTAGCTTTTCCATAGCTTGGATGGTGGTGTGATGATGGCGGTGTTTCTGTACAGAAAAATGAGACAGAAGGGAAGAGCCTCAGAATAAAATTTCAAAGAGACACCAGAGTGAAATTCAGAATAAAACTGAGCCATTTCTTTATCTAAATAGTAGTAACCTTGGTTTGGTTCGTGTGAGATGCTGCTCGGAATCAAATCAGAAAGAGATGTTGAAAGGACACCAAATGCAAATGAAAAGAAGAGGAGAACAAAGAACTAATAAGTAATTCTATCTTGTCTTTCCTGATATGATTAGTGCGTTTTCTGAGTAGAGAGAGGCACTCAAAGATATGTTTAGAATTAAGGAAAGTAATGAGTCAAGCTAATATTACGGGACAAGAATATTAATTTTTATGCTGGGAATTAGAGAGTAGAAGTTCAGCAACTTGTTATACTTGCTAAATGAGCTCATTTCCGTCCTATCCTTCCGAAACTCACTCCATTCAATCCGGACTCATACACACGCGCTCCAAATCTCTTAATACTTTGAGTAGGTGTTCTACATGCCTTTGATGGAAACTAGGTGCAAACTAGTCCCTTTGCCTCTGTAGTCGTTTGCCCTTTTCAGTATAGACAATCTAAAGGTTTGAAACAGAAGAGAAAATTTTTGGGAAGAGTTTTGAGTACAAATGTGAAATTTTTTCGTCCTTTTCTAAAAAAATCTACTTTTTGTCAAGGGAGGTCAACCCAAGTTTCTGTCAGTTTCTTACAAACGTGACGCACACGTCTTTCTTCATAACTGGCTTGAAGTTATAATTTAGTAGAGTTGTTGCTTCATTAATTATTTTTCAGGTAATTTTCCTACCAATTGTAGTGGAATGCCCGCATGCTCAGTTTTGCTCTTTTATCCCGTCATGGTATTTGCATTCCCGTAGGGATCCATGAGCATCCCATATGGACTAAATCAAACAAATGGAAATTAACCGAAAAATGTTTGCGCAAACGTCCATACTAAATAGAAAATAGTGCGAAACCTTCCACCCACACACTTTCATAAATTAATATTAATAAAAAAAATATGGATAAAGCAAAGCGGCTAAATGTGGCCTTTTGATTTTTGTTTGCTTTTTTTCGTATACTGCTTACTCAAAATCGATCAGTTATGCGCGAAGGAAAATGTGGTTTGAAATGTTTTATTTGGCCGCATAAAAAAGCTCCGATTCTGACACAAACTTTCGCTGCGAATGTAAACAACTACCTGCCCTAACAGTGCGGCATGATATGATGGCAAAAGAGAAAGCATTTGGCAGTTATAAATAGTCCATGACACGGCCAACCGTATGAAAATGAAGTGCCGTGTGATGTAGATTCATCAAATTAATTTCATGGCTGGAAACCCAGGAGCACTGAAACAGCGAAACTTTGCATTTAGTAGCATCCTTTCAAATGCTCTAATTTATTTAGGCATTATCCAATAAAAACTCGCAGATCCATTGCTTATTTTCGTGCAGAGTTCCATAGGCGATTTTAGCATTGCGTGATAATGCAATTAAAACTAAAATGAATCCATCTGTTCACCAGACCTTGCACGATGGACAGTTCCTGATAGAGAACTAAAAAAAATCCGATAACGCTTGTCTCCTGAGGAATCTGTCGTTTTATTAAAAAATTAGTAAAACAGCTGGGGGAAATCACTCACGCCATGCCTTTGAGGTTTCCATCAGTGCTTTGAAGGTGGTCCATTCAAAGCAAAAAAAAATATATATATTTTCCGGGCTGTATTGTATATACGCGAATATAACTACTGTGTAAATGACGCCGTCATTTGCGCAAATTGAAACTAAATGTTTTACTTTATCACCGCTAAATGCACTGACGATGAGAGAAATTGTTAAAATTCAATGTCATTATTTGCCCTGTATACATTTGTTTCCATTTGTTTAACATCAAAGGATATGACTTTGACATTTTCCCAGACATGTTCGTGAATCTACATAATTGTCGGAAAAGCTAGTGATCAACATTTTATGCTTCACTCATCCAGAATCCATTTCTCGCCTGCTCCGAAGCAATATTCAAAAAAAATTAATTGCGTTCTCATATGTCTCCTTTTCCCGCTCTAAATGGCTGTCGCACACTAATTATTTTATTGGTTGCATTTTAATCGTTCTACAGATTGTGCTTATAATTAGAAGTATCATTTCTATACATCCCGGCGCTGCACTTTGCAAAAGGCTGTTCACAATCACGAAATACGGACAGAGCATTAAAAACTGGTAGCTTCTTATAACATCTGCCAAATTTTACGATTCCCACAGGAGTGCTAACTCCGGGAATAAAAAAAATTTTGCTGAAAGTTGTCGAGGAAAGCATTCTGCGCTTTCCGCAATTCCCATTTGCATTGTACGCTGCAGCATACAATAAAACGGGAGAATAATTAGAGAAAGAGCTCACAAATCTTTGCGAATCAGTATAACTCAAACGTGACAGCGGAATACGTATTAGGATGTAGTGAAAGCTGATGACATGCAGCTGGGAAGTGACAGAAGTGAAAAGCGAGCAGAAATGAGAATGGAGAGATGGAGGCGGTGGCGGTGGGTTACATCTCGTACCAGTCACCACAAGATCAATTAAGTTCATCTCCCTTTTTCGCTTTTCTCTTTAGAACACACACGAACAGTATAACACTCGCCCATTCATTCAGAGAAGAGGCGCAGAACTAAGGCCACTTTACTTTCCAGCCGTTTGTAGTGGTTGTGCATACGAGGCGAGGCTGTTTACAGAGAGTTAGCATCGCATTATGAAAATTCATGCGTCATTTGCCGTACCTACAACAAAAGCATTTGGAGTGCTGCTGACATATTGCACGTATTTTGTAGTGTGCAGCGAATGAATGACCTGTATCTGTTCGCATAAGGAGGAACAATGCCCGCACTCCAAGTTTCACGGTGAACTGAGGGAAAAGAAGTAAAAAAATGATTTTCGCTTTCGCTTATTTTGTTGAGCTAAAAACTCCGTTTGTTTGATGTGGAATTGTCCCGTGAGAGATTGAAATGAAAGGAGCATTTTTATAAAAAAAAATATGACAGTTGAGTCCCCGCAGATTTTTTTTCATGTGATGCGTCAATAGCACACTCACTTCAGTTTCCTGTTCGCTCTCTTCACTTTTGCCAAAAAGTATGGGTATGATGATGTCGTGAATTCTGAATAGTTCAGGAAATTGGTTCTTAGCAAATTTTTTGATGACAAAAAGTATATCACAGGCTAACCCTGTCATGAGTTTATTACAAGGACAGGTGGATTTAATTATAAAATTTGGAGAGCTGAGAGCTGCAACGGGCAGGGTTTCCGCACTCTGGAAACTCTGAAATGGAAGGATGATGATTAGTTTCGTAAATAACATAATCCTTCAGCACTGTCGCTGGCTTTGAGAGTAAAAGTCACGTTGTCTAGACTTAAAAGCAATTTAATGATGAGAGGATTTCTCCGGAAGCAGATGAAAAAAAAAATTAATAATTTTTCATATCCCGATGAAATGTTAAAACGGAGTAGTAGTATAAGGTACTCAAGAGCATAACCCGAAGCTTTCCAATGTATATTCCATAAGCACGTAAATACATATTATTATATATAAAGGCAAATCTTTAATTTAAGCATTCTCGATTTATTTGGAACTACCTTTTACTACTCGCGCTGTCAATCTTCTTTCGGGTTGTCTTCAAGGCTAAATAAAGCAGCAAAAGTGCAGTTACGATCAATACGCTGCTGAAACGTAATTGCTTCCGCAGACATTTACGTAGTCAGTTTGTCATTTAGTCTTTTGTCATAACCTCATATGGAAGTATTAACTTGGGTCTTAATTTAACCAATGTCACGGAGTTTCTTTTTACTCCTTTACATTTACAAAAAATAGTTAATAATACTTAAGCTGCTGTATAATACTTAAGGTAGCTGTAGCAGCTAAATAAAGGGATTTTTACTTTAGTAGTGAATAAGTAAGGTACTAATGTATTTCCCATTGCAATTTTCTCATCGGTAGGGTAAAAGTAAATAAGGTCCTATTATGAATGTCCTTATCACTGAAGAGAATTATCGGACAAATTTAGCCATATCAGGAAATCACGTTGTAAATTGCCGCTAGCACTACTTTGAAAATTCGTTATTACTGATTCCTCTTGGCGAAACCATCCAATTTCCGCCCACCTCATTTTCTATCCATAAAGTGTACAGTGAAAAAGTTGATTAGTTTTGAAGACGAAATATTTGCACAATTCTCAAAGATTAAAGTGAAATGAAATTCGCAACATGGCAAGAAATGACAACTTGGCAGATTTTCATTTAAGTTTGCCTGGAGCTAACTTTAATAAGAAATTATAATGTAATAACGAGTTTCATATAGTAATATGCTCCTTCTCTTATTACATGTAGAATGGCACCCGCACCGCAAAGCGCTATGCCAGTTCCAGGAATAACGGCGAGGAGGACAAAGAGGGAGGGAGAGACTATAATAGAACCTGTGGAGCCCACAGCCGCAGCTCGTCGATTTATCGCGACGTCAACCACACCAAATCCTAGTATGTATATTTGTAATCATTTCCGCCAATAAATGCACATTAAACAAATCAATTATTATTGCGCACTGGATACATATACAAAACTGAACGGGTTTTTAGATGTGCCAACAACTTTACCACCGGAACAGATAGTAACCACAAAAAGCCCTACAGACAACTTCATCGAGGAGTCAGAAAAGATTGTGAAGAAAATTGGCAAAGAGGTCGGAGTCCCACCGTGGGGCATGTATGCTATAGTTTTAGGTAAGGAATGAGAACATTTTCTCCATTACATTTTATATTTTACTTTATGCTTCCGACAGCACCCGAACTAATTTAATTTAAAGTTTTTTAAGAGCTAAAGTGGGAGACTGGGCGAGCTGTTTTTTAAAAAGCGCACCTTTTCAATTTGCTAACCAGTAACTGGTAACTGTGAACTGTGTGTAAGGAAACCTGTCGGACATTATTTCTTTGTTTTTGTGTGCAAGTTGTGCCACTTGTGTTAGATTCGGTTGGCGCTGTTGTTATTAATAGGACGGGCGATGCAATATTTTATGGCGTCGTAATATACTAGTAGCAGGTGATGCTGCTTTGTACTGAATGGGCTCTATTTTTGTTCCGTAGGTTTAGCCGTATTGATACTAGTAACTTGCTTTTTGTGTATTCGACGATGTTTCCGGAAGCGGAGGACAAAGGACACCAAGAAAGTGAAGGGGGCTGTGGATCTAAAGTCTGTGCAATTGTTAGGAAATGCTTACAAGGAGAAAGTAATTTGCGTGCTAAAGTTACTCTTGTAACAAACAAACTCATTACAAACTTTAGTCGTGTTTACTGTAAGTTCCTCTACATTTTCGTGGCCATGTTTTTAAAGGTGCAGCCGGATATGGAGGAGCTGACAGAGAATGCGGAAGAGCAGCCAGAAGAGGAGGAAAAGGTTCATGTGCAAAAGCTAGGAAAGTTGCAATACAGAGTAAGTTAATTCAAGGGGAATTTTGAGAAAACACGGCATGAGAAAAATTGTGACATTGAGAAGTGTGAAAATGAGCTAGTCCACTCAAGCACTCTTTTTTATATTTTCTGTTCCTAATAAACATAAAGTAGAAACCTTTCAATTCAAATGATAAAATATTTTTGCATGAAAAGTGCTCTCGACTAACTTGGGTTATGTGTTATCCTGTCGAGAGCAGCTGAGTTGCTGTCCTCTTTTATTCAAATCTCTTTTTTCTAAAATGTGCTCCAGTATGGAAAAGAAAGTTGAAAAAAAGGGGTTCAGTGAATAAATAGCAAAAGTCATCTTTTATTTTCTCCGTTTTTGCTCTTCTCTTCATAAAGATTGCATGACGTGAAAAGGTGAAAGATCACCGGAAATTTTAGTTGCTTTCTTTTGCAACTACTCACTTTTCATTATGTACTTCCTACCCGCTCCAGCGCCGTACACACTTTAATGCGGTCTGGTGAATACTGATAGTTTTTTTCTTGTATTATTAAAGTAGCTGTGTAGTACTGTTTCACGAAGGAAAGACAAAGAATCAAGGCCAAAATAATTCGGAAGAAGGTATGTTCAAGGGTGATACGTGCGCCATTTCAAAAGCATGCGTTTTTAGATTAGCGAACCTGGCACAAGTAGACATCTTTTCTCACTAGAGAAAGACGAGGATTTAAACTGAATAATGCAGAAAGTTTGGTTATAAATATATAGTAACTATATATAGGATGGCCTTTGTGTTCGTTCTTGAGGTACAAACATCACCAAACTTTTACGGGATGTTGAATTTCCATCAAACAAAAATTTCCACTCTCCAAGATGATAATAATTTGACAGGGAGGAGAGAAAAATTTTTGTTCAAATAAATTTTGAACTTGAATGTTTTAAGAGAATGTTATATTTTACTAATGCTAATTTTTTTTGTGATTTGTTTAGTTGCCATACAGCGACTTAATGGCCAAAACCTTAGTCTTCGCTATATTTGACTTTGATCGCTTCTCTAAACATGATCAAATTGGTGAAGTGAAGATACCGCTTTGTCAACTGGATTTGGCACAGACTATCGAGGACTGGAAAGAATTGCAAAGTGTGGAAGGGGAAGGTGGACAGGTAAAAAGCTCTTTTCTCATTTCGCTTTCAACTTATCTTATAGGAAACGTTATTTTCGAAAACGAGTTTTATCAGACGTACACTATTTGAGTTTAATTGGAAATATGAAAGAGTTAGCAAGTTGAATTTCTTTTTGGTTTTAAATAAGATGAAAACAATTTTGAATTGATAAGAAAAATGTTTTTACCATTTTTGCCATTTGTTCCTGTTTAATTATGGTTAAATCACCAGTCACATTTTCTTTCAATTATGTTCTCACTTGTCTTGAGTGTTGACACCGTACCCAAGCATTTTATGCTTTAGTTGTGACGAAATAATATGATTTCCGTTCTTGTTACTTTTCTCTCATTTATTATTTCTCGTTCAAGGCTGCTCTGTCGCAGCTCCTTTTTCTACCATGAACAAGAATTCCGTTGACTGTTACTACTGACCTATCGGACAATTTTACTAGTCAGCTAAAACTCACCAGAAACTAAGCAGTCAAAAGTCAGCTAAAACTACTTACAGAAAACTTCATACTAACATAAATATATCACAAATAATAATATTCTTAGGTAACAAAAATGTCTACCCTCAACTAAAAACTATTCCTTCGCCATCTTACGCAACTTCTAAATCAACTAATTGTATATTTTTAATAAGCGAAATTAATACATACGGGTAGGTGAGCAGACTACTTTTTCTACTAATCCGCTCATATAACAAGTCAGTCTACTCATAGCAAGTGCATGCTGGTTACTACTACTACTGCTGCTGCTCCACCAGTACTCCCAGCTCGTATGGTACTGCTGCAGAGTACTTTTTCGGTAACACCTAATATGTAATATAATTAATTATATAAACTGTTTTAACACCGGTTTAAAAATGCAACTTGAAATCAAGTTTCAAAATCCTACTCCAGTTGACTACACATTTCTCTATTTACTATTTTACTTATATCTATGAATGCAATTTTTTACCGAACTTTTCTCATTCTCGCTTGCATTGCATGGCAATTTTAGCTACGATTTTGCGATTAACTATTTCTAATTCTCTTTTAACTTTAACCGTATTTTTCTTAACGCTATGTACTTTTTAAACTTTTTTAAAAATCTGTTATGAGAGTCGAAGGTAAAAAGAAGTACCTAGTCTGACACTTTGATGACTGACGACTCACACTGAAGGGTTGTGAGTTCTCTGCTATTTAAGATATACACTTACGTAAAAAAATATATGTGCACACAACAGTACAGTCTGTAGAATGCTTGGGAACGGTTCAATTTTCAAGTCAATTTTACAAAAACTTCCCGACTGGGATAAGAGAAATATATGAACTGGAATTAATGAAATAGATAAAAAAACTGTTAAGTATAGCAACATTTGAATTTTAATGACCTGTTTTATTGTTTCTTTTCTTTTGAAAAAAAACTCGCTGATGGCTTGTGGCCTGTGCTTGAATGTTCTCCGCATCCAACTATAAATAAATTTACAAAATCGTATGAACGATGTCATTCCATGCATGCCGATTTTGTCCCCAACAATATAAACCGCCCGCCTCGCGTCACTTTTGCGGACTCTCTTTCTCTCTAATTTTTATCTCTCTATCTCTCGCTCTATAATTTCCTTTCTGTCTCTATCACTTTATCGTCGAAATCTACAACTGAAAACAATTTTACTGACAAATCTGTGTATTTCCCAAACTTATTTCCCAAAACTCAATTTGCGGTTCACACCAAAAATTATGAATAAACCTGATTGAAAAACCATCCGACACACATCTGTCTCTCTCTCTATCTCTCTCTCTGTCTGTGTCTCTAAAATGATCATGTAAGTGCCAATATTACTTTTTTAAAAATAACATTTAATTTTACACATCAAAATTTAAACACAAACATTTTCCCCTTCTCTGAGTGTTCTTCTTACTCCTCTCCACTCACCGTTTTGTACGTTTTTGCATGTCTCTTTTGAAAATTTCGTAATCCTGCTTGCACCTCTCACACCTCCTTTATCAAACTCTTTTTTACGCAGCACACTTAGTTACTCTGCTATATATATATCTGCTGTATTACTTTTTCTATGAATTTTCACACTTGATTATTGCCACATGAGAGCATCTCCACTCTCCAGTAAGGAACTCAGGTACTTGTACTCAGCGAACTCAAGTTTTGGTAGTAGCCCAACAATATTCGATAAGTACGTATGTTCTGCCCAAGCCCATTTCTTGAAGTTTTAGATAAAACACTCTCTAAAAGTCTGCCGACCGGACTTGATCACAAGTGACAAGGTGATCCGTTTGAAAGTTGATAATAATTTACTATGCATTTAAGTCAAGTCTCTCTACCGTTGACCGTTGATAAAATAATTCTTTAGTATCCCCTCCTATCTGATATCATTTTAGCCAAGAACTGCTTCTCATCACCATGTCTTGTTTGTTTACTGATTATTATATGTAGTTCACTTATGGCGCAGATCTTTAATATCTTTATTCTCAACAGCGGTACAGTTAAAAAAAAACTCCACAGTCAGGAAAAGAGTTGCAGTGTTTTTTTGTTCCCGTTCATTCCTCCTGGAAGAAATGGCTACAGTTACATTCCACTGAGGGTAGAAAAACAAAAAAAAATCCACACAAAAAAAATTCAAATTTCCAAAGTGTAATAATATAATGTAATAGGTAGTAAACATAGCGCGTCCGACTTGTGTGTCGCAGA
>JAHZND010005375.1:0-15308 GCA_027744115.1 Acrocyrtus sp. NNG-2020
CATCAATTCTAACCGAACCTTTTGTACCAAACCTACTTAAAACCAAACCAAACCTGCTACCAAACCTAACCTAACCTAACCTAACCAATATAACTGAACAACACCTGAGGTGACGGGGGTAACGGGGGTAACGCTTCTTGCCCGATAGTTTAATCGAACCCGAAATGTGCATTTATTTCCAATTAAAAATAAGTATAATTAACAGTTAGTCGAGAGTGCGAAGTCTACCAATTGAATTGATACATGCTATTTAATTGGATCAACTGAGCAATGGAATGCTAGCATACTCGTCATCTACGTCCTCAACTGTACATTTCACTTGAAAAAAATTGATTTCGAAAATTGTTTTCAACTTGAATTAACGACGTGACCGCTAATTTTAACTAAATTAAACCAAACATTTATCGATAGCTCACAACTTTGGGGATAGGAATCAGTGGTGAAACCGTTATCGCTCCTCGCGCTCGCCTAACTTCCGTCCCCTCAGGAGCTTTACTCGCTCGCTCGGGCTCGTACCTCAATCATCGCATCATCAGAAAAAGTACAATGAAAATGCAAATTATGTGAATGTTAGTCCTCGAATGTCTCAGAGTGCCCCTATTCTGCCATTGAGCTATTTGTGATGCATTCTTTCTTAGGCACATGCTGCAAATCACGAAGCTGAACAAAGGAAAAAGTCGGAAGACAAAGACCGTCCAGAGTGATGAGGGCGGGGATTGCCAGATTTAAAATTGCATTAGGTAGCAGAAGTAGGCTGAAAAGGAGATGATCTCTGCTGGTAAAATGAAAACTTTTCATGATCGCGTCCGGGCATATAACAAGTATCCAGTTCATCTTGTCAAATATGGAATTTTATCTGTGCCATCAAAGAAGTACTGCCCTAAAGCAATTCATGATTTGAAGAAGGATGAAAAACTCCAGCAAGCCAATATTCTGAAGCGTGTTTTAGATGTACTAAATGAATTCCAGCTTGTACGCTACAATCTCAGCTCGGCCAGAATATTTTTCCATCATAACTATAATTATGATGTAACAACTAGTAAGTGTTAACAGTTGATGAACGACTGTGATCCAAAGTCAATATTGCGAGTATTTATAGGGACTAGGTTTACTAGTATTATAATCATTGTAAATGTATTTTTATAATAAAAATTCCAATAAAAAGAGCGTATCTAATGGGAAATTTATTAATTTCATATCGAAAATTTCATTTACAAAATAATTTTTTTATCGATCGTACAATAATGGATGTCTACTTAGCCTAAACAATTTTATTTTATACAATGAGGAACCTTAGAATTACGTATTTCATTTTATATCATTTCATTTACATGTGACTTTTTTCGTGGAGTTGCACCTACCTGTATTAAGCGCTAACTCTTCCGACTGAGATTTTTTTAAAAACATACGTATATTATACAATGCAGTTTTCTTTCTTAGGATTATAAAAATGTGACACCAGTCATATAAAACACTTATCACTAACTTGAACTACTATTATTTACAAATATCTTGAGAACACGTAAACAAATGCGGTTTGCGGGAGATCCTCTCTATTTCTATTACCACTAAAATATAATTAATTCGTAGCTATTGTCAAAGAGTGATGGTAGTCCGGGAAAAGTAGGAACAACTCATTTCAAAAACTTTTGTCATATTGCATATTCACAAAAACTGCATTCGAACAAGATGAACATCTAGTTACCCTCGTCATGTGGGGGAAGTTTTAACTGGATTGTATGATTAACTGACTGAGCTGATTGGGTACCACCCGGGTTTGGTTGTCGGACTGTTAGGGATCCACCAGGGCCGATTATAGTTGCATTGGGAGGAGGTGCAGAAACGACCTAAACAATATTTTTATTTCATTTAAATATTTGTTTTCCAATATGGCTACTAACATAGCCTTACATAACCATAATTATACATGCGTTTTGCTACTCTACCTGAATTGTCTGTTTAACTCCTGGCTGCGAGGCAAGATTTACAATCCGTGCGTGAATGGAAGACGAGCCAGCAGCTTGTACAATATTTGTTGGAATATGGACCAGAGACGCTGATGTACTTGCGGCTGATGGTGGCAGTGTTAGTGCAGGAGAGCTCGTTGTTCCACTTGTGGTCACAGCTAATGGCTTTCCAATCATTTGCGGCTGTAAAACCTGTCCACTTTGACTTATCACTTGACCCGCTGCTCCAACCTAAAATAATTGGAGCAAAAGTTGAATACAGAACTTGGAACAATACTGGAAATGGAAACAACATGCAAAACTTCTCACCTGCTTAAATACTTGCTGAAGTTGCTGCACAGCTATTGTATTTGGGAGCTGTTTCTGTGCGGTTTGCACAACGACATGAGTTGGCATGGTTCCCTGGGGAGGCACCTGAGCACACAATACGTTGTTACATGCTAGAGCATATATATAAAAATTCAAACACATGGAATACTACTCGTCGTTTATTTACTTGGGTAGTGATGTGGGCAATTTTTCCAGCAGGTGTCACAGAAGTAGATGTAGCAGATGACATTGTCTGCTGAGGTGGTTGCGTCTGTTGTTGGTTCGGGGGAGGTATATGCTGAACCTGATCTTGTGGCTGCCGTCTCTGTATCATAACCTGCTGTACTCCAAGTGTTTGCGATGGCTGTTGTTTGGGAGAACCGGTTCCTGCGGTAGAGGAGCTCCCTTTGGAACCAACTTTTCCAACATGCACAGGGAAAGCTAATGTTCCTGTGGCAGGAGGTTGACCTGTTTGTCCACCAGGGGATTTCACTAAAGTTGCCACAGAGCCAGAAGGTGCTTGATGAACCTTCATGAGGTTCTGAAAATTAACAAAAAGTATTGCTTATGCATACCAACTTCAACACCCCAAAATTCTGTTTTCACAGCAGTGTCTATAGAAAATATAAAGCGAATTTAGACAGTCAGTTCACACCGTAAACTTGAATAACACGACAATGTAAACAAATTCTCTCAGGACAGCACATTGTATTGAGATTCGCATTCGCTCACTCACAAAACACCCAGTGCACATCACTCAACCGCAATTAAATACCTTCAGAGAAAATAAGTTAGTCGTTCCACTTTAATCTTTAAAATTATCACTTATTTGTTTGTAGTTTGTCATTAGCTTAAAAGTCCTATACGCATCAATAATCATAGTACAAAAATATGCTAATCTGAGATGGGAAATGGGACATTTACAAACCTGAAGCCCAACCGTTAGTAGCGCAGGCGGTCCTTGAACTGGTAGCGGGCCTTGATAAGTGGCAACCGGAGTCGACTTTGTCACAGGAATCGCAGAGTGCGACGGATAGTTGATGGCCATGCCGTGTTGCTTCAAAAAGGCTGCCACTTCAGCGTCGCTTACAGCACGTGTAACAGTCTTTCCCCCGATTGTCTGTTGCTTAACCAACTACACCAATAGCATATATTTTAATGTAGTCCAACCAAAAGGCAAGCAATGTTTTCTACTACAAAAAGTTTTGCCTACTACGCACAGTTGCTACAACTTGCTGCTTCCAAAAAATCTAAACAAACTACAAACTCTAAAATGTATAAAATAGAAAGCAACCCCTGAAAGATTGTTTTCTTCAAAATATTTACCCTTAGAAATAATAAATGCTGACTGGATCAATAACGTTTATTTACAATAGCGGACTAAAGGAATATTTGCGACTACTACAAAAGTTATTACATAGTAGTTTCTTTAAATCTATCTTCTTTTCATGCAACATTATCAATTTATCAATCTCACAATTATAAAAGTCCAGAAAAATAAAAGTATTTGTTTTTAAATATAGAAGCAGCAGTTATAGAAAGAAAATAAGACTCTCAAGGACACACGCAACAGCATCAAGCAAATCACTATTTGAATAAATCTGAACATGCACGCAACAGACACTACCTCTACTACTAAATAAAAGACAGTAGTTAGCAGCTACATAACAAAAATATTGCGACTTACCTGTAACTGACGCTGCCCTGGTTGCTGGATAACATGTGGGGAAGGAAGTACATTCGGCGAATTCTGACATTGCATTATTGTAACGTGAGGTTGGGACAACGAAACCTAAAATGGGCAGAATACATATAATATATTTTAGTAAAGGACTTATTAAGTTATTTTAAAATTAAAATAGGTGCTTAAAATTTACCTTAGATGTAGTACCGGAGCTGCTGATCGTAACAACAGGGGAACTTTTTGATGGCCCGACTGGGAGAGATGAAAACGTACTAACATTTGAAATAGTAGAAACAGGTGGTAACGATACCGGTGGAGGTGGTTGGGAAGTGCCAGTTGCAGAACTAACCATTGTAGGAGCTTGTGAAGCAGCTACGACCTGAATTCGTCTGATTTGCTGTGCAGCATTCATCATTTGTTGTTGCTGCTCTTTGGTTTGTTGGGCTTGCTGCTGTTGTTGAATTTGTTGTTGAATCACCTGCTGTTGCTGAATTTGTGGTTGCTGCTGCATCGGCGAGCTTACGGAAGTGGTTGGCCGTATTAGGCCAGGCTTCAAGTATTGTAACTGTAACGGATTGATTTTGCCTCCGGTCGGCTGTGGAATCGTTGTCATTCCTTGAGGACTCTGAATGATCTTTGATGCCAGTTGTGGGTTACCAGATCCCATCATCGGTGTTAGTGACACCAATGTTGGTTGGGCCTGCTGAGGCTGCTGAGGCACTGGTTGTACCGAAGGGGCAGAAGTCGTAATAATGCTGCTGGCCTGAAATCGTTGAGCGTTACCAGTAGAAGACACCAAATCCTATAGAGAAAATTTAAATCCTTTCAAAAATACGTCCCAAGCCAATCACAATAGTACTACATAACTGCAATTAATAACAAATATACCTGCATGGTAATGGTTGGAACGCGTATTTGTGGCTGTGATGTTACAACAGGTTGTAATGGTCTCGTAGCAGGGGATAATGTTGCGGTGGTAGTATTCACTGAGCTTGGCAATGGAGCAGAAGTATTCACAGTGGGGCTACTTACACTAATTGGAGAGGATCCGACAGAAGCTGCGAGCGCCTGAGCTAAATTAGTTGCAAGAACTACAGTTTGAGGGGGTGGTTGGGAAGTTTGGTGCATTTGAATAGGTGGAGGAGCTTGGCGCTGCTGGACAGTTTGTTGAGGCTGCGTAGTTGCAGGTACTGCACTGCTTGTCAAAACAGTTACGTGAGAACCGGTTGGTACTTGTTGGGGAGCTTGGGATGCTGTTGGTGGTGGTTGTTGTGATGATGTTTGAGGCTGGTTTAACAAAGAGGTAAGGGACGCCTGCGTTTGTGACGCCATTGCATGTGTCTGTGACGCCAATACCTGCTTTAATATCGCCTGCTGTTGGTTTTGAATATCTTGTTGTGTTCTTCTTTGTGGAAAAATGTTCGGGATATTCATGTCAGGGTTGCTCGTTTGTATCACTAGAGGAGCTATTTGACCGGAGAGCGTAATTGGTGTGAATGTACCTCGTGACTTTGTAGGGCTTCCATTTGCATTTCCGGGAACTATTGCAGCAGTGACCGGCGAACTACTAATTATAGCTGAAGCGACGCCTGGCATACCTACAGTAGATGCTCCAGTCGCTGACGCTGCAGCAGCCGCTGCTTGTTGCTGCCTTGCAATCTCCAATTTCTTTCTCTCTATTTGAATTCGATCATATCTCGCTTGTGCAATTGCAGTCGCTGAAAGTGGGTTCTCATAATTAATGCCGAGCTCTGTAATAATCTGCGAATGTTTATTCGTCTTCATTGCTGGATTCACGGAAACTGGCTTGGTTGTGGGAGCGCGCTTATTTGCAATTGCTTTAATGGACTCAAACTTGGAACAGAAGATGTTTTTGGATTGAGAATTATTGTCCTGTGACATCAACTGCGACAGTTTCACTACTCTTGCTGCCTTTGATGGAGACGGTGGAGTAATTTTTATAAATGCCTTTGCCTTCTTCTTTTTACCGGATGAAGGAGAACCTGGTTCGGATGGTGAGGATGAGTCGAACAACATCTTACCTTCCTCTCTTGGAGCTACCACATTCTCATACCTAAAAAAATATATTCAAATTAGCCTTATCGCCAATCTCAAAATCTGAAATATCATGCGGCCATGCCTAATAATTTTGAAAGGGGAGAAGCCGAAAAGGTGAAATTAAGGAAAGGAAATAGGGGTAGATAAGGTGCGCGAGGAGGGTGGCAAGCAAGCAAGCAAACAAAAGCAGCAGCCAACCTCCACTTGCACTGTTTCCAGGTCCTGTGGTAAAATCCAACTGTATTAACTGTCTCCTGAGCATAGTCCCAATTTGGAGTTTGGCCCAAATTGACCAATAGAAGATTCAAAGGAAGTTCCATTATGACGCGTATATTCTAATTAGCCAGATCAATTTCATTTTTTAAAAGTACATTTTTCATCCAAGGGAACTTTTTCGGTCGGATTCACGACATATTTATAAGTTGTAGCTAAGTTTTTACCTGAAGTAGGCAGTGGTCCTCCGTGTACAGCCATTCGGGACTATCAGCTGGCGCGGGAGGAGGAGGTGCCTTTTGTGTGCCTGGAGGTACAATCGGGAATGTGATTGACCCCGGTCCAAGAGTTTTTGGGACAGTCGACGCTGACCGACAACTATATCGCTGCAAGCGCAAATCTCTTCGAAGCTTTGCTAAAGCTGGCGAGGGACGGTCGAATAGAGATTTTGGGGCAAAAATAGGATCTTCCCGTCTACCAACTTTGGGAGATTTTTTAGTTGGGGAAGAATCACTATCAAGATCAATCAGCTCCGGACTGGCGTCTTTAGCCGGCTCGGGCGTTTTTTCAGTTTTCGCTACGGGTGAAACCGGAGCCGGCTGCTTTTTTGGATGTTTTGGTACATATATGGGGGGAAGCTGAGCCTCACTCATTATGTCGTAGTCGTACAGATACCCAATTGTGGCATCAAAATAGACATCCATCTCGTCTCGAGGTGGGGTGGGTGGTTCATAAATCTTTATGCCATAATATGAAAATAGTAGCAATGCTTTCAAATGCGAATTCTAAATAATGCTAATGAAATAAAGCGATGCTTATGGATCTTACCGGGAAAAGCATTTCCTGCTCAAAATTCCCAAACTGGGCCACCCAGACCTACAAAAATCGAAATAGAGAATAGTGTTAATTTTTTTAACAAAACAGATGTCGTTTATCTTACAGCAGCAACGCAACAATACCCAGAAATTTACACAGAGGCGGTCATGCCTTTCGTCAAAGTATTTTGATTCATTCTATGCAGCATGTACCGAAATACCTTGAGCCAAATTATAAAAACATGGAGCCTTTAACGGACAACTTTTGTTTAAAAAATACTGGGCTGGCTGGCTGAACCGACTGCAAAAATATTTTAAAATCTTCTACTATTTCGATTTTTGCGATACGACACTCATATGAGTACGGACTCCAAACGTCATGAATGCCGATAATGGTTACGATATGCACGAATACCCCATGTATATTACTGAGCACTTTGTTGCAAAAGTTCTGTGATCTCTTATTCTTTCAGCTGTATTTTTTTGCCATAATTTTAAAATCATCCCTTCAAAAATTAAATTAAAACGTTTAAAATGAATAAAAACATCAAGTCTTGGTTGCTATTGAACAGTAGCCACCGTTGATAAGCCCAGTTGGTATACAAAATTTCACCTGGGACAATGGGTCGATCCTCGAGTACGTTAGCAGCTCATCATCATCTATCAGTTCCTCTTTTATTTTTGGGTTTTGCACAAAGCTATTATTAGTCTCTCTTTTTTGCTGCTCAATTTCCCACAGCAGCTTTTGTTCTTCTAGATCTTTTTGGGCTTGTGCCACAGTCTCTTTTGACCAGTCATCAATTGTAGACTCCATAAGTCGCAAAGCATAACGCTCAACATCCGTGAGCTGATCAAATACTTGCTTGAACTCTAGCTCAAACTTGTTCGGTCCAGTCTTGCTCTATATTATAGCACAAAATTTCATGAGTTCCAGTGTAGAGAGTTAGAGAGTAAAATTACAAAAGGTAACATACTTTAGTTAAAATTATTTTATAATTATGCTATATTCGTACCTGATCTAGAGCGTCCAATGAAACACTTTCATCGAATTCAGCCATTTCAGCTTCTGCTTCTGCATGCACAGTTTGAGCTGCTTGAACATCAGTGTCATCCTCAGCAGCTGCCAATGCACATTCAATAACATGCATTCTGTTGCGCTTAGCTTCAGGTGATCTCATCAGATCCACGGGATTGAACGGTGAGTCGTCATCGTCATCGTTGTTCTGTGACTTTTGAGAGCTTGGATCGCTATCCCATGCGTTCAGTCTTTTAGCTACGTCATCCTTCTCGTTAATTGTGAACAGTTCGCGGATAGTATGCTGGGAAATTATTACACGGATTCATTATTAATTGCGAAAATAAAGGGGAATACAGGGAATAGTAATAGCTAGCAACCAGCTCGGCGTTGAAACATTTCAACAGCAGTTAGTTAAAACATTCCTACGCAAAAGTGTGTTCATTCAGTCACATTCTATTTTATATCTGGCAGGATACGAGTATTGCTACTAATACTAACCTGTTTGAAGTAGGTTGTTGTAAACTTGCCACCCTCAATGGCCAACTCTCCCAATAATCTCTTTTGGTTCGATTTTTTCAGAATATTTTCTTCTACCGTTTTTTCACTAACCAATCTACAAAAGTTAAAATCATAATCAGAAATCTGATTTTAACGGGAGTTCCAATTACTATTAGTTTAAACACTTTATGGAAACTTAAAACTTGCCTGTAAATATGTACATCTCTAGTTTGACCGATACGATGACATCTATCCTGTGCTTGAGCATCCATCGTAGGATTCCAATCACTATCATAAAAGATTACAGTGTCCGCACCGGTCAAGTTAACACCAATTCCTCCCGACCTTGTTGACAAAATGAAGCAAAAGATTTTCTTGTCTGCATTAAATCTCTCCATCAGCAACTGTCTCTGATCGATCTTTGTCGCTCCGTCTAATCTCAAGTAAGTGTGACCATGATAGTTGAGAAATGCTTCCAAGATGTCCAGCACCTTGGCCATTTGTGTGAAGATTAATACTCTATGGCTTTCTGTTTTCAATCGACGAAGAAGCCTGTAAACATAATTGAAATAATTACTCGTACATCCTACTAATATTTTTGAATGTTACAGTAACTGACAAACAGCTGGAACTAACGTGTCTAAAGTTTGGAGCTTCCCACAATCGTATTGGATAAGTCTTGGGTCCGGGAATTGTGTCAACATTCTGGACATCACTGGATGGACAATCTCAGTGCTCTGTGAGAAGCTTTCTCGATACTCGTCCAACTGTCTGATTTGATTAAAGTACTGACGAGAAGAGGATGGTCTATACATGCGCCATTCGAGCGTCGGAGCGCTCACAGCAGGGATATATATAACGTATCGCTTTATTATTGCCATCATCTCCAACATTCTATTGAAGGGAGTTAACACCAGGGAGGCTAAATGTTTCGACAGAGACCACATTAAAACGGGATGATCGACAAGTGCTGGCTTCTCCTCCCTCACTTTGATCATCTTCATAATTTCATTGAAGCCCAGCTGAAAGTAGCCATTATTTGCATAGTCGCGATTAAAGAGTGAAGGCAACATTGAGGGCCCACAGCCTGTCTTTCTGCTTGTCAGTCTTAAAGAAGGAAGAGTTCCCACCACCCCACATTTTTCTAAAAGTTCGTGATTAAAACAAGTATGAACCCGGCAGCGGGTCCAGTTCACTTTGTTCAAGTTGTCCACAACCTGCTTTCGATCTTGTAGTTTCCTAGCCTGGATGTAATTCTGTAAACAACCAAAAATCAATAATTAGCTACAAGTTAGGGGGCTAGCATTCTTTTTACATTATGAATTCTGCTGTACAATTCATTTGATCCCGTTAAAGTATTTTAACAATTAATAGGTCAGTAATGAACTGTTTCTTTCTTTATTTCCCATATGTCAAGCTCGTCGTAATCATATGTACGACGTCCCAAAGATTGGGAAAAACAATCACAAGTTCTTTTAAATTAAAAAAAACTTACCAGATTGAAATCAGGTACCGTACACCCCATCGTCATTAAACGCGTAGTTATGTCACATTTTTTCTTTGCTGCTTTCCGCTTCTTGATCACTACTACTTCAATGTCACTGTCACTAGTTGAGCTTTCTTTTTCCGACTCGTTCAACTCAATAGTGTCTCCTTTGGCTGCACTACTAACGCCACTGGTATTGAGCTTACCAATGTCAAAAGAATTCCTCGTTCTTATCAGATCTTCATTTTTAATTGCCTGGATTAACAAAAACACGCACATTTAAAGCTTCCATTTTTCAGCTTCTCCAGCTATTTTCTACCTGTCTACAAGAGTTATACCTGTTTTGCGGCCAAATGCTTTTTTGCAGCTTCCCTTTTCAAGCAATCAACAAACTCCTGATCTTCTAGGATTCTATCTGGCTTCCCACTAGACATGAAAAACGTCAACGGAATTTGGAGTCTAGGACAGATCGGTGGTTCATTCTTAACCAGATTTACAATGCGTCTAATTCGCTTTGCGGGAGGTTGAGCAGTTTCCCCACACTGTTCATAATTCATCACCACATATCTTCGTTCTTCATCCGGATTATAAGCAAACAGAGGTGTTAATTCTTCGATACGTCGAGCATTATACTGACTGTATGAATGCTTCTGATTGGATATGGTAAATAGAGGGAAACACTGCCGCTACAAAGAATAATAGCAAAATAAATGAGCTAAAACGTCATTTAGTTTTCTGCATTCTTTTTCATTTTCATAATTGATTGAACGTTTGAATAATGGCTCAGCTGAAACTTACAAATGAATCTTCCTTAAGCTCTCTCAGTGTATCCCATACACATGAAGGTACAGTGTACATTACACCTTCCGTTTGGAATGGAGATACAATTGGTCGTGGTTCGAACAAGTTTGGATGATTGCACACTTTACGTAATTGCATAAGCACATTTATCACACTTAGCAAGTTTCCCTGATTTAGTGTATCCTTTGTTCTGTACATTACAAATTAAGAACGTTCGGCAAATTAGGCTGATGTCGTGTAAAATGTTTTTAGAAGGTAAGCAACGTGTCTTACTTTGTCCGAGACATGAATTCCTCATACAGGAAGCGTTGTCGCTTGGAAAGAGAACACATAACGACATGCTCAAACTTTTGAGGTAACTGCTTCTCTACCTCGGACTTCATCCGACGTAATATAAACGGGCGAAGAACCTATGAAAATAAATGCATTTTAAATTTTACTACTTACTAAAAATTACTTTACTAACTACGATGGTAAGTTAGACTGCGTTGTTTTTACTATCTTATTAAAATAAAAATATTGATAAAGTAAAATTCAATTAGGGCAAATTGCAAAATTAAAAATGTCAATAATCAAGTAAAATTATTATAAATGATGAACTCACCAAGACCCATTTCATCAGCTAAAATACCATTAAGTCGCTTATCGTTCATGGTCACTAGCCAATCTAAGCCAATGTGCTGATATTCACGAAGAGAATGACGTAATATGCGAGGGACCTGGGTGACAACAGTAGTGGATGATAACGTATATCCCTTTGGCTTAAAGGATTCAGCTAAATCTGCCAGTTTATTTGTTTCTTCTTCGGTTGTTTTCTTTTGACCAGCATCCGGTGAAATAGACTGCATTAACAGAGACGCCAAACCATCCTTCATGGTATCTGCGTCCAATGCATCTTCTTCTTGCGACTCCTCCTCCGTACTACTTGAGTCATCTACATCAGTCTCAATATCGGACTCCACAGATTTTACGGGAAGTTGGGGCCTCGATCTAAGTTGTCGACCTGCAGTCAGTGCTCTTCCTCGGGTTATTCGCCCTTCTGGCTGCGGTTGAACTTTAGGTTGTGGAGGTTCCGGTTGGGGCTGGGGTTCCTTGTACGCCTCCGGGTTATGTAAATATTTTGCGTACTTTGCAATCAGTTCTTCATAGCTCATATTATTTTCACTTTCTAAATCATCCAGCTCATTTATATGATCTGCGTGCTCAGTCCTTTCTTTCGCCTCTTCCTCAGCTATGGTATCATCCACATCTGATTCTGAATCACTGGGAGGAACAAATTCTGCATCGTCTTCGGTTACTAAAGGCACCTCATCCTTAATTTTCACCTCCTTTAGGGATGGTGAGGATGATTCGTCAGAGGCTTTACTCTCCTCGTTATTAGAGTCGTCGATACCAGTCTTTTTTGCTATTGCTGTGAAATTCTGCGCAACTATTTCAGAATATTTTTCAGTTTCATTAACAAGGTAGCTTAACTTTTGATCTAGGGCCTTTTTCCTCATGCTATCAATAATAGTCTGTTCCTTAAACTCCACCACTGTCTGCACATTCGACCAAAACTGACGTATTAGCTTTGCAATTGTAGCCGCCGTCCTTCTTTTTCTCACCTCCTCGTCCTTTTCCGCCTTCAGCCTTTTCTGTTCCTTGTCGTGGAAGTATTTTTCTATCATCCGGGCACACTGCAATATAATTTTAGTTTATTAATGTGTTAGCTCTTTATTTAGAACCCTTATTTACATCATACGTACTACTACAGTACTACTCTTACTTTTTTGGCTGCATTGCGTTTCCATTTTCTTTCGTTGACAAAGTCGGTGGCCATCCACGTCATTTCTTCAATTAAATAATCCCAATGTGCCTTATTTCTGGGGGGTTCGTAGCATTTTGGTAGCCGTTTCTCCCACCACATTCCCTCCTTCTGTAGTTCCGAAATTCGCTGAAGAACGGACGCCTCCGCCTTCATCTTTTCCGAGTACTTTTTTGGAGGTTTTGGACCCGGGGTAAGTTTTTTATTGCTTTTCGCATTGCCATGATTTGTAGCAGACGCGGATGTGTTTGAGTTGACATTGTTGTTACTGGAACTGCTTGAGGAGGTAGTGCTGGAGGCGCTTCGAGTTTGATTTGAGGGGGCATTGAAGTTGCATACAATACTGACACTTTCATTAAGACTACTACTACTAACACTGGTACTAGTTGAGGAAGATGAGTCTGTATTTTCGGAAATCACAGATTTTACACTTAACTCGCTAGAATTTGAGCTGATGCTAGATCCAGCCTTTAAAGTATCAGTAGACCTTTTGCTACTACTACTACTTGAAGACTGATTCGTAGAGGACTTGCACCCTTTTTCCAACACCTTCCTACTGCTTACAGGGGTGCTCACTAAATGCTCTTCAATTATGTAGATATCTGATCCAGGGCTGCTTTGCGATACTTGGCTGGACACCTCCCCTGGAACTCTACTCTTACTCGGAGATCGTGAAAGCATCAGTACAGCCAGTTCAGGTGTAACATTGGTTGTACCATCAACTTTTTCCTGAAGTCCAGACTGTGGAGTTGTTGGCGTCGCCGGTCGGGTTACTAGTGCCGTCGACTCCGGTGATACGGAATCTACTTCCGTACTTCCTCTTGGAACAATGGTTGTAAAGCTTACACTATTCGAAGAACTGGACGATGAAGGCAATTCAGAACTCTTCGTAATGTCTACAGCAGAACCCTTGTTCTCAGGAGCTTCTAGAGATCTGGACTTTTTCGATTGCTTGGTCAACCACAAAGCTTTCGCGTCCTTCTTTATAAAGTTATCGTACGTCGTACTGAGGAGGTGGTTTGGCTCTCCCTCATTCATTGCTCTCAGTTTTAAACAATTAAACCACGCACCATTGTAAGGTCTAAACTCTGATATCGAACTAGGTTTTGGAACAGCACAATGTGCATCATTGTTAGAAAACGTCCTGTCTTGAGTTGATTCAAGTTTTTTATTACTATCACCACCAGTCCCACACTTGCTTTTGTCATTACACGTAGTATTGAGAGGGTGACACTCTGCACTTGGTGACGCCTGAGCCGGTGTTTTTGGTAAGGCCTGAAATAAAACATTTCGAACAAAGCCTCCCTCATCAAATTTCACACCATACTCAACTATACTGCGCACCGTCACCTCGGCACTCTTGGCGGCGCTCTCTTGCTTAATGTACTTCTTTTGACTCCTGAGTAGCGCCCTTCTCCGCCTATCCTGTGACCTTTTTAATAGCTGTCTAAATGGAAATACTGACCCCGCACGCACTTTTCTCGTACCACTGGGTTCGGGTTCAGCTTTAAATAAGCTTGTCTCTGATGAGGTCGCTATTAAATATATTTCCTCTAAATACTCCGTCCCCTCCGTCTCCAGAGCATTTTCTGCCCCTACCACTTCACCCATCTGCGAACTTTCAAAAATATAACTATTCAAAAATATTAATTAAAAAGCGTCCTCACACTCTCAGTGCTGCTGGTGCGAGTGCATTTGTTTGTTTGAATAAACCCTCAAAAAGCGAGAGATGGGAGCCCCCCAATTCTTCAACACACCCGCAACACCAACAAAAACCCAAGACCTAAACTGACTCAAAAATCCTTTATCCCAGCCGCATCTTGCTAATGCTTATCCCAGACCAGCATCAGCAGCCAAGCGTCCGACCGAGAACGAGTCACTACTACCAAAAAAATACACCAACGGACCTTCCTTCCATTCCGCCCATACTTTCCATGCTCCGCCGTCCTCCCTATCCCTACACACTGTACCTAGCGCTAGCAGACGCAGACCAAGCTGCTGTGCCGAGTCGACGACCACTAATTTCCATACAGGCCAGAGCCAATCTACAGAAATTACGGACAGGATACGACATGGAAAAAGCTACTTTTCAATTCAACCATACGTACCGCTCACTATCCTAGAAATTTGACCATATCCTGGCAGATGGCGTGAAATGCATTCCCTTCTCTCTCGTCGCAAGTACCTGGGTAGAAAGGAGAAAAAGGACATGGACAAAGGATTAAGATCGTAAAATCGGACAATTGTTCATTGTATAAGGCTTTATGTTTATGTTATTATATAATGTTTATACCTAAAAACTTTACTCTAAACTCACAAAATCACCAATCACACTAATAATCACCCACAATTAGTTAATTAGAAAAAAACGATGCTGAATACCTACTCTTCTCTTGAAGTCTTGAGGCTTTCAATTATTTCTCGCTCGTCATCACGTAGTCAGTAGTCCCACCACGGCTGAATGAATTTTTAACTCTCATTTTTTGGATCGTTGGAAATTTAGTCACTAGTGACTAGTAACTAAAGACACGAGTAATGGAAAGACGAAAGAATGAGAATGAGACAGTGCTTTTGCCGAAAGTACAACGTGTCTTATACATTTGTGCTCTGCATGGAGTTGAGTAAAGGCTCGAAGGTTGATAAGATGCTTAGCAT
>JAHZND010005376.1:0-22010 GCA_027744115.1 Acrocyrtus sp. NNG-2020
CTTTACTCCTTCTGCTACGGTCCACTGATTCTTTTTCCTATGCTGAGCTCATGCAAAGAAAACAGCTCAAGAAACTTTTTTTCTTTCTCGTACGCTGTGCTACTCATCTCAACTCACATACTCACTTCGCTGGACCTTTTTTTTTTACATGAGCATTCTTTTCACTAAAATTTGTGCGCTGCTCATCTCCCTTGCTTACGAGAAAAAAGTGTTGCGGACGTTACATTATAATGTGTTTACTATATATATAATATGATGTATGCTCATTATTACGCAGTATACCAGTTCATCATTCTACATACACATCTCAAAGCACCTCTACAAAATTAATATGAATAGTTTTTATGTACATCTTCAAAGCGATAGGAGTGAATCCCATTTCGCTGAAAATAAACGGGTCAACTTTAGGAACCACCTACCTATACCTCTGGATTTGACGGAAAATTATGAGTGTGCTTTAACTGAGATAAGCTATGTTTACGGAAAACCTGTTATACCAAAGCTGACTGAATTGTACCGATTACTTAAATCCAAAGACATTCAAGATGAGGCTTTACAAGATGAAACTTTACAAGCCCCCAATACAATTTTCATTAACCTACCCACATCAACTTACACCAAGAAAGAAATTAGAATGCCATCTGAGCTATGGAATTACGCACTTACCAATCAGATGAGAACCTTGGATGCTTCCCTCGTCTTGGGAGAACAAATTTCAGGCGAACAAGTTACTTTACAAGTGGCCACAATTCCACTTAAAACAACTAGAGACATCATTTCTATATTTGAACTAGTTACAGAAATTAACTCACAGCTCCAACCTTATAACGGTGCATCATCAATAACACAAAATGAAGATGAACTAAATTACATACTAAGGTTTACTAATGCACACTTTCTACAAAAATTACACTGGTCCTCAACTTTAAAAGAGTATTTTGAAGGAAATTTCCTGGACACCTTTTTATTTAATGCGGAAGAAAAATACTGGGAGTACTCGGCACAACCAGAGTCGTCTATTCTAAACATTAAACAAGGAGATGTATTATGTTCGTTAGAGTACATATTCGGGGTTAGCTACGATTTACCAGGTCATTCACTTTTACCTGAAACTACACCTGAGGATCGAACCATATCACCAGCAGCCAATGAACAACGTTCTGAAAACGTTTTATTACCAACTCAAGCGGAAACAACACCATTCACTCCACCAATCACAGAACTCGAAGAAACTCGATCCACGTCACTTACGTCAACGAGTGAAGTTAAAAACGTTCAGGTTCATTCACCTCTCATCTCTCAAACCATCAAACCATCAAATGATGACGCATCTCTGGATAGTGAAATGATTAACAAGTTAAAGCCACACATCACACGACATTACGAACAGCGGATTAACAAGAAAATTTGGAATTATGCTTTACTTAAGCATTATAATGTGTATAAGGCTAAACATGCACTCGGTAATAAAGCCAAGGATGGTGAAGAACGGACTATGAAAATGATTGAATGCCATTTTAAGGCAACAAGAGACATTAACTCTGGTATCGAATTAGTTAAAGAACTAAACAAATTACTTAGCCCTATTCACGCCAGTACTCTTTTGGAATATAACTGGGTGGAAGAGGGGAAATGGCAGTTTAAAATATATTTTCGTAAGCCATTTATTGTTGAAAAATACCACATCGGCTTAAACTTGTCAGACCTTTTAGCCTATTCCGAATCCATTTACAACGAGGCACAAAAACATCTAGTTGAAGTTTACGACCATTCCAATGCAAATATTGCCATTAAAAGTGGTCAGTTACTTTTAACCGCAACTATATTTTTGGATGGAGACAGCGAGCTGCCAGAACTAGAGTATCATGTTCAAAGCTGCTACTCACAGCAAACAATATATGATATCGATTCACTTTTGGCAGAAATTAGATTTCGTAAAGATCTCATTCTCTCTGACGATGGACATCTCCTAACAATGACTTTTCCTGCAAACGAATATGATCACAAAATAATTTTTAACGAACGTGTGGCAGCCATCCTAGGACTAAAAGAAGAAGAATATCTTTTACCAAGAGATCAATCTATAGTTATTCAGGCCAACTCAAGAGCTCGTTTCGACATTGGTAATATGAAATTATATGTCTATAGTGATGTAATTGAAAGTCAAATTATCGGGGACCAGTTTGCACCACTGTTGAGAATACTGGATTATAGAGGTTACCACGATAGGCTAATTATCCGTGATTTTACACATTTAAATTATGTTCCAGTCAGCAAATCTACAATTAACGACATCTCAGTGTATATAAAAACCGAAACGGGAGACGAACCTAGTATTACGTATGGTACTGTAGGAGTTACACTACATTTCAGACCACGCACAAACTAATAATGGCTTACTCCAACCAACAATATAAACGAGCTCTACAGCCCACTAATAAACAGGGGCTTATGAGGAAGAGGACTGATATTGACCCTAGAATATTTGTGAGATTATTATCTCCTCAAGTTGGAGGTAACTTGGATAAACAAATTTTCTTTCGATCACCTTACCGGAGACAAAGAGGCGCAGGTTTAGGGAGCATATTTGGATCGATTTGGAAATATTTAGTCCCCTTTGCAAAAAACACACTACTTCCCATGGCAAAAAAACACATTTTACCTTCTGTGAAAACTGCTGCATCAAGCTTAGCAGGTGATATCCTAAGCGGTGAAAATGTAAAACAATCTCTGCTATCACGAGGGAAAGAAGCCTTTTCTGGTATTGGAGATAGTATAAAAACACAGTTGGGTTCCGGATACAGAGCTAGAAGGTTATCAAACAGTGCGAGTACAATTGCTTTACTTAAAGCAATAAACAAGAAAAATATTAAAAAGTCAAACAGTAACAAGAAGAAAAAGAAAAAGCAAAAAGTCCGCATCCCTCAAGCAAATATTAGAACAATATTTGATTAACCATGGCAAACGAAAACGATGCAATCCGATCAGAATTGGATCTTTTCAAGGATCCTGGCTATGAAATTTCCATTCAAGACACCGGTGAATATACTTATCATAGTGTATCTCTACCAACAGCAACTCAACCAGCCACTTTCTATATTGCCGGAAATGATACCCAATTAATCGATCTACCAAAAACCAAACTATATATTAAAGCAAAAATAACATTAGCTGACGGGAAAGACTTTGCGTCAGGGAGTGATAAAGGGGTAAAAGATGTTTTGTTAGCAAACAATGCTCTCCATTCCATTTTCGAAAAAATACAAGTCTTTGTAGCAGATAGTGAAATCACCACAAAATCAAACTTGTATCCATATCAAAGTTACTTTGAAAACTTGCTTTCAAGATCCAAGCAGTACAAAAAGACATTAGCAGAGACTGCGGGGTTTTATAGAGTAAAGGATGAAAAGAGCACCAATGACGATGGATATTCAGCAATAAGCAAACTTGTTGCAAATTCTGCAGTTTTTGAGCTGATGGGAACCCCAAATTTAGCAATTTTTAAGCAATCAAGATACTTACTACCAGGGTTAGATTTACGGGTTAATTGTTTTCGCTCACCTGATGCGTTCTGCTTACTCAGCGTTGGATCTGCAGCGTTAGATGTTAAACTCCAAATACAAGAATGCAAACTTATTCTCACTAAACATACCCTCATCCCAAGTCTACAACAGGCTATGATCGAAACCTGGATGACTTCTCAGGCCATCTACCCAAGCAAAGAAGGCTGTGTAAAGTCTTACTCTATCGCTACTGGATCGATGATACATAACAATCAAACATTACTTCAAGGATTACTACCATACCGAATATGTTTAGCCCTATGCCCAAGCACAAATGTTTTTGGTACATTCACGACTAATCCTTACCTATTTGAACTCAATGGGCTATCACAGCTAACTATCACTGTCAACGGCTCTCAGAAAACAGAAAAAACTTTCAACCTGTCAACTAATAATCAGTTGGAGGCATACCACTCAATTTTCACCGGACTGGATGCTGACGGATGTAATGATCCCGTAGATGTTACTTTTAGTGAATGGAAAGCAGGAAAATCAATCTTTGTATATAATCTTCAAGATACTGTGGACGCTTTCGCTATCCCTAAACACGGCAATGTGTCAATTAGCTGTAAATTTTCAGCACCCACCACAGCACCTTTAAATATGTTAGTTTATTGTGAATATATAAACACAATGATGCTATCTGGGAACAGAGAGGTTTACTTCCGAGACTACTCTTCAGAATCAATCTAAGATGGATTCTGTAACAATTTACAGCATTCTATCAAAATTTGCAAGGTGCAAAAGTGCTCAGTTTGCAGTTCTGCCACTGGACTACTTTGAAACTTTTAAGGTGGTTAAGCCCTTGTGCATGATAGTAGGAAATGATGAAAAATCAGATTCGGGAGGACAGCACTGGTATGCACTATATATTATTGGACGGAAAGCAGAGTTTCTAGATTCATACGGTCAAAGCTGGCATAAATATGATAAGGACAATATCTTATCCAATTTTTTAAAGTTAAATAAACTAACTTTATGTCAACGGATGGTACGCCTACAGGGGAACTCCAATTATTGCGGGCACTACTGTATCTTATATTTAATTTTAAGGTTAAAGGGATGTAGCATTAATGAATTTTATAAAAGATTTACTAGTAATTATGCTAGAAATGATTCAATAGTTAAGAGGCAATCAAAAATGTTGTATAATATTCCAAAAGTATGTAATTTTATTAAAAATAATCAATGTTGTAAAATAAAATCTTAAAGAGTACTCCAAACAAACTTTTTTGCTTTGGTTTCTGGCTTATATTTATGTAATATATAGTTTGGAAACAGTCCTTTTGGAATTTTCGATGTGGGTATGGAGGCAAAGACGTGACTTAACCCTGCAGAGTACCCCTTTCTCCCATCTGACATGGATTCTAACAATCGTCTATAATCTGTACCTGCATGAGTTACATCACCAATCTTTATTTCATAGTTTGGATTATAAGTTATTCCATGCATTCCTAAAAAATTGTGGACTTCAACTGCTTTTGCTGATTTTATTTTTTCTACAAAGTCCGGCAAAGTGCGGAATGGGATGGGGTCAACAGACGAAGCTCCTTCAATTTTAATTGGTTTCCTTTCTGCACGTTTCCTCTTTACATAACGGTCTCGATTAAGTAGCCCCATTAGTAATGTTTTAATTTCTGTAGCCATTTTTGAAGACAAAATGTTTTTCATTTCACCATCTTCACTTTCATCCAGTTTTTTCTCTGTTTCTGCTATGCTTGGAAGAGTGGGCTGAGCCTCCATTAACATGATTTTATTATAGAGGGACTCAGGAACAAGACGCATTTTCTTAGCCATTCTTTTGGGAGAGTAGAGAAGATAAAATTGGTATAGCAGCAGAAAGCAAGAGAGGTAAGAATCCACCGGTTTGATTAATGAGAATTGATCGTTTTTGCTTTTCAGAGCCCGACTTGCTTAGTACTTGCTTGATAGGTACTTTGTAACTAGACAGTTTTTTAAGCTGACGTGGATTTATACTTAAATTGCCATTTGCAACATTCAAAACCACTTCACGAAGCTGTTTAACTTGATTGGGCTTTGCTCTACTCAAAATTGCTTTACGCTGCTTAACACTTGAGCGCCTAAGTTTTTTCAAAAATTGAATACTTTCTTGGTTAAGTGCCATGACGACGATTTCTGACAGGAAACTTGATACGTGAGTAAGCTACAAAAAGCGTATGCACTCGGGTTCGAATTTACATCCACTTATATACACTTCTGAGATCAGTGCAGCGAACCACGAGTACAAGTCTTTTCCATATAAGCTTAACAACCCTGTATTGTGCAGTCAGTCACAACCTGAAACGAGAAGAGGAAATGGCTTTTAAGAGTCAAGATTTTGTAAAAATAAACAAGAAAGCTGCATTCACCAGCGCTTCGAAAGTAGCCCATGCGTACAAGCTTAATAAGAGAAACGTTCAGCAGCAATTACACCAACAACAGACTTACAACGTTCACTTCCCAAAAGTAAAAAAATTTCCTCGTAGAAAAGTATATGTACCTTTTCTTAATGATCAGTGGACTCTTGACTTGTTGGATGTAAAGAGATATAGTAAAGCAAACTGGGGGTGTACATTCCTATTTTGCATAGTGGATTGCTTTAGCCGTAAAGCATATGTTCAAAAGTTGAAATCAAAATCTGCAGATGATATTATAATAGCGTTTAACTCTGTGGTTAAGCAAGCAGGAACTACTCCAAATTCAATATTTCACGATAGAGCAGCAGAGTTTCTATCTACCAAGTTTCGAGCAGTGTTGAAAGCATATAATATTAAACAATACCTTACATCCACTCCAATCAAATCTGCAATCGCAGAAAGGTTCAATAGAACAATTTTTGGAATAATTATAAAATATTTAACTGAGAATAATACAAAGCGTTTCATTCAACATCTACAGCGATTTGTAGACATTTACAACAACAGCTATCATCGTGCGATCAAAACAACTCCTGCAGCAGTTACTAATGACAATCAATGGGACGTTTGGACTACTTTGTATGGTGATTATAAACCACAGCCAAAGCAAAAACTAAAGTTTTCAGTTGGTGACGAGGTCTTAAAAGTACTAGACAAACCACTATTTTTAAAAGGATATGCTCAAAATTACGATCAGGAACCATACGTCATAGTTAAAGTGCAGGAAACGCGTCCGGTTACATATAAAATTAAGCGAGAAGGAGAAGCAGTTCTTAAAAGGTTTTTTTATTCACGCGAACTAGTTCCGGTGCGCTAATGTGTTTTGAAAAGTGGTGTGTTCCTTCAAGCATGAGTGAAACTAAGCACTTTAAACGTTTGCATAGAAGACGGGTGGAATTTGATGACGTGGTGAGTGCGTATTATTATAAACCTGTTTCAGTCGACTGTCCAACTGGAGTGCAATTAGCAGCAGACCGTTCTCGTTTCCATCAGCGGATACAGCATACATCTGCTCTCCTTGAACCTATTCTGGAGAGGCATATAAAAAGCTGTGAAAATCTGACTAGCGCATCAAACACAAACTAGTATTTGCTGAGCCACATTCAACCCAAACCGAAGAACATGCCCTATTATCCGAAATATAAGCCCAAAATCTACGGAAATTCACCTTATCTTCGCTCGAACAACTACACTCCATCTTATCAAGAGATTCTTCAGAGGAATATGTACTCCACCACTCCACCGAATTCTCCCCAAATGGGTCCACCTCTGACACCACCACCCCGGTTTGAAACTCAACCATCGGCTCCATACTTTCAACCTACGCTGGCATCTGAGCCTTCACCACCGTCAAGCAACTATGTTGGTAAACAAGAGATTCCTCAACCATCAGGGTCCTCTGGACAAACATCACCGCCAGAGTCCTCCGAGCAGCTATTAACCATACCACCAACAGTGCCCTCAAAAACATGTACGGAATTTATCAGGGAAAAGGAAGGGAGGTGGGATCCTACTGCAGATGGGAATGTAATATTATAGTAATTATAAAGTTAAAATAAATAATCATAACAATAATAATAATTACTTGTATTACTATAATATTATTAGGATGGACCCCATTCCCTCCACATTAGAGGAAGCACCTACACTGATAAAAAAATCAACATGATCCACTTCATGCGGAAGGCTTTTTCGGGACGGGACATGGAAATAAATTTTACTCTCACGGAAGCCAACCTGAAGAGAGTACTCCGACGCATGGCCGAAGTTTGGATCGAATCTGGTCTAGACATTACGAAGCTGCGACTGGCATATAAAGGAGCTTACTATAGGACGATAAATGAGAGGAAGATGCATCAATATTTCCCCGAAGAAAAGGTGCAACAAATTGAAAAAGAATACAAAGAAAAAACAAGTATGTATTTTGATCATTCTGATCGAATTTGCGAATGTTTCTTTTGATTTCATGTTAAAGGTGAAGCAGATTGAAGATGATTATTTAGATGAGGATGAATGTGAATGCTTTGAAGAACTCTGTCAGTGTTATTTTTCTGCAGGAAAAAATCCATTTCGAATTCTTGCCTTATTATTTTGTTGAGGTGTAAGATCAATCATAACAAATCCAAATGGTTTCTCACTTATTTCCGAGTAGGCTTGTTTGAGCACAGGGCACTGCTTACCATCTGAAGTTAACTGTTGAGAAAGGAGATTGCACACACTAGCATTACGGGGGTTGTTTAGCAGAAAAATGTAGTTGCATTGTAAGCTGACTGTTCTCAGCCCGGGATGAAAAGCGTTTTGAGACAAGAAAAAGCAGCTCGTGTTTGTATGCCTACTCCCACGAATGAAAAATTCTTGGAGCTGTTTATTGTTAGAGTGCCCCAACAAATCATCCAACACTAAAATTAAATGTTTTTCAGGCTCGTCATTTTCTAGGTTTGACGGAAAGCCGTGCACAAATTCAATAATGTTGCCGAGTTTATCTTTCAACTCTTTCTCGAGCTTATTATCAGGATGCATGTAATGCCAAATAATTTTGTTTGCAGGTTTAGTAAATAACTCGTTATGTCGTAGCAATATTTGTTTGCTAAGCTGACTTTTACCACCACCTGAAGAAGCACTTATGAGAACCCTACAAGGGGTTTGCAGTCTGTGCTCGAATTCCATTCTGTTACAGCTTCAAAGATAAACTATAGCGCTTAGCAGTGTGTGCTCTTCATTTATACAACATAGTCCGCCAAGTGCACACCTCATATTTCATCACATAGTACTTGTTATAACCGACGGTCACCCTCAACAGTAAAAAAATATGGATGTGTGCGGTGTGAGAAAAATGGACGGTCAAATAGAGCGGTGTACTGGAGAAGAGAGGAAGAACAAGGAAAAAAGAGCAAAGCTCAAGAAGAAAAAATCATTATTTCAACGCATTCGAATTTGGTTTAACAATTTATTCACATGATATTTTATTTACAAAATAATAAAAAACGTTATTGTTCATACATTGCTATGTTATAATTACCAAAACTTAAACAGTGAATATTATCTGGTAAAAAGTATTTCTTAGTATCTAAGGCATCAAGAGTCTTTTTACTCTCACTCATAGTATATAATACATGTTTTTTGCTACGTATTGTTGTATAGGTAAATGTTTTTTGAGTTGGAGTTAGCACAGAATTTTCATAGTCGTCAAACTGAACCTGACGGATTAAAGCACTTGTTTGCACACCCTTCCCTTTCACCTGCATATTTATTTCTTTACCACCTGGTTTTACATGTTGAAATGCATACATTTTTGGTTTTAAAATGATGAATTTGTACATTAGCGAGCTGTCAAGTTCATCCTTTAAAAGTCCAGTTTGTTTTGCATTTAACATTGAATGAAATTTTCCAAAAAAACTAGAGTTCGGGTCGTATCCACTCATGTCCATAATTTCTTGGACTTGTTTTAATTTACTATATGGTGGTTCTTCTCCATAACAGTTCAAGATTAGGCTGTCTGTGTCTGTCATAAGCAAAGTATGCTGCGGAATTGCTTTTGAAATTTTATTATGATATAAGTTTTGCATATGAGCCTTACTAATGTCCAAAATGGAGAACCCTACTTGCACAGGTTTATCTAAACGAACTGATAGTTTTCTGTAGATAACAATACATGCATCACTCCCATCCCACATCTTCATCGGAATAAACTGTGAAACTGTAGGCTTACTTCTATACCTTTTAAATTGAGCAGCATCTGTAATTAATTTAATATTTTTATAATTACGCTTCTGCTCCAGACATTTTCCAAAAATCGAATTCGCTAATGTCTTAAAGAGAAGCTTGTGCAAAGATGATGTAGACTGTGCTCTTTTAGTTTTGCAATAATTCATATACTTTGCAAAAAAATTGTCCTGTGTAAACCTTAAGATCATGCTAATTTTATCAATTTGTACGCCTAGCTGAGCATAGGTTTTTAATGCTGCAATGTGAACTACATAATTTTTCCGTTTATGGAAATCAGAGAGAAGCTTTTCTTGCTGCACTGTAGATGTAGGAGTATCCAAACAATCTATAAAGTGCTGCTGTATGTGACCCAACTCTGAGTACTTTACACACCTTTTGTAAGGAGCTGGCACTAATGCGTCCAGCTTTTCATGACATTCATTAGGAAAAGATAGATCGGCTACGAAAATGAAACCTTCGAGCGACTCTTGTGGATCATATGCTGCTAATTTCTCATAGATATTACACTTCCAATCCAATAGTTCCAAGTCGCATAACCATCTAATATTGCCTTTTGGTAACTTTAGCGTCATACTATACCCGTAAAGTGCCGCTGCGTCTAAATATAATAGCCATGATTTTTCCTGCTGTGGTTGATAATTGGGGCAAAATTCATTGTTGGCGTAGCCTACTCTCGATGATCCAATGCTTGTATACCCACCTCGTAAGCCAGACTCGATAATTGTGTATGTAAAAGGATCCGAAATTCTTTCTATTATTGCCCCTGTGTGGCTAAGGCATAAATCCCAGGACAAACTGGGCATGGATACATAATAGGTCAAATCAATATTGAAGTCTGCATAGACCTGCTCTCTCATTTTTTGTAGAGCACAGCCTAAAATTGCAACGTCACACTCATTGTAAACTAGGGTGTAATCACCTAGTGTGTTTATTTCTAAACTTTCCCAAACATTGAGGGCGTGCAAGTAGTCCTCATTAGATATATGATCTTGTGTTAGATCGTTAAAGAAAGCTTTCTTAGCTGGGAGTCTAGTTTCTTTTAGACTGGCAATTGAACTCAAATGTGAGTAAGGAAAAATGCCCTTTCTTTTAAGCAAATCAATTTGGTTATTTGAATATTTATTTTTATACATCTGATGCAAAAGTCTGTAGTCATTATCTTTATCCAGCGTCTCGCCAATTTTTTCGAGAGAAGTGCAAAAGAAAGTGAAGCTATCCAACAACCGCAGCTTACCGTCAACAGTAACTGATATTAGCTTTTCTGAGGACGGGCCCACGACCTCAACTTTTCTATTAGTAAGAGACCGCAACACAAGGTTGGAGTCGTATGATTTGAAGTTGTGCGCATAACAAGGGAAAGTCTTTGATTCTGTCCTTGCATTAGCATTGCACCCCCTATGCGCAGGTCCTATATATTTATATGGAGGGAGATGCTCATGGTGACGACATGCATCCACATCACCCTTTTCGTCCATTAATGGGCGTCCACACAAACAGCAGTCATCCCAATCATTAATTACTATATCTCTATTTACTTCTTTAGCTTTTCTCTCTGCCTCTTTATTAAATTTTTCAATTTCCTTATCTAACAATTCACACTCTGCCATCATAGAATCAATCATTTTTCCAATTACATTTTCATTTTCATTCTCAATAATATAAGATTGGGTGCTATGCATATCCCCATTAAAATCTATGCACATCCATACCCAGCTGCAAGGTATATGTTCATGAGTAGCAGAGCCATGCGATATGGGTCGTAAGAAACATTCTATGTCAAAAGTAAAAAAGAATGGGTTGCGTATGCGATTATCTGTGTTTTCAAATTGCACATAGCCATCCTCGTAAATTGTTTTTTGTGCTCCCTTTAGGCAGCAAAATTGCTTGTGTGTGGATATAGTTTTTTCATGAAAGTAGTGCATGCAACTCTTACATATTTTATAACCAGGGCTTGTTACCTTTCTAAAAAATTTATGTACATCCCTCAATAATATGAAATGATGTCTATCTTCCTCATCATCATCATCTCCGTTCTCTTTAGTGTGGGAAGGTGAAGCGAGAGGTGAGGAAGGATGTGCAATGGGTGAGGAAAGAGGTGAAGAGTGAGAGGAAACAGGTGCGGTTTTAAAGGATTCGCATGATGATGGTGATACAGCCCACGGTATCATTAACAAATTTACTTCATTTTCCCTTTCATCATATTTGGAGATGTAGAGAGGGAGTGTGCATTCTCGGATGTATTCCGAGAGTGCTTTTTGTCTCTTAATTTTATTTTCTTCACCTTTAAGCTCTGATATTTTACTTAACTTGTCTTCATTTTTCCTAACTTCTTCCTCATCCATATAAAAAACGGATAAAGAAATTGATGGGTTTTGTTTCTCGAATCGTGAAAAATCACTATACTTAACTGGTGTTGAAATACCACTCATATTTAAATGTCTATTTTCCAAAAGCTTTTCGAAATCTACTTTTCGCATTTTCTGCATATATCGCTTATCAATAGGACTAACTTTGCTAAACTTTTCTATAGCTAAAATACTCCTTTCAAAGCAGCGGTCGTCCTTGCCATGTGGGTTTGCATAAGAACCTTTTTTTAGGCTAATTACTGGTGGTAAAATAAACTTTGATGGACAACAGCCACCAGCTAAAGGTTTATATTTAACCGTTGTGAAATAAAAACCTGTAACTTGCATTAGATTCCACCCTGACCCTAGATTTTGGAAAGAATCTACTCTATCGTTAAAAATTTCAAAAGTGTTTTTAATCAAAAAATTTATTAACTGTGGTGTAAGTAAGATGAACATGTTGGAGTGAAAAGTTGGATGTGCAAACTGCACCGAACCGTCAGTGTTCGTTTTAAAAAATTCTAGCTCCACTGAGAACTGAATTCTGATATTTTTATCCCTATGTAAAATTAAACTTATTCTATCTAGCAATTTTTGGCTAACATTTTGTTCTAATATTTGTAAATCAGATACTGTAACTCCGTTGAAATTAAATCTATAAATTTCAGCGCTACCCTCAAATACTGACTGTTCAATATTTAAATCTAAAGTTTCTCTACCTGATCCTATTTGATAGGACTGAATAATGTCGTTATGGCTATTTAAAAGATGATAAAGCAGGTCGTTAACATTATTGAAAAATAACCTGCAGCGGTGGCAGCATCGGCTCCGTAGTTCATCATAACTCACGGCCAAGTCTTCTCTCATATCATCATCAGTTTCGTTTGCAGTATCCGTTTCCTCGCTTGAGTCAGTTTCCTCGCAAGTGTCCGTATCTGATGCGTTGGTATTATATTGAGCAAGATGTGGTGAGTGTGGATGCAGTGATGAAGTAGACGGTGTAGGTCCGAGCTCTCCATCAGGCACTATTAAGGCGTGATGAGTTCTCGTGGTGTTATTATTGTGCGGGTTATCAATAAACCGTATTGGTCTCTCTGTTAAAAAAATATATTTATAGGTTAAGTGAAAGAAAGTGGGAATATGTGATGGTAGTGTGGTGTAAGAAAAAAAATATTTACCTGGACGCGGTCGTTTAGCGCAGTGGCAGACAAATGAATCGCAGCGAATACAGAAATTTTCACATTTCTTTACGTGCACTAGTAAACTCTGACCTCCCATAATTGGAGTATTACATTTAGCACAAGTGTAAATACGATTGTCAGAGGAATCCAGCTCTCCTCTGTTTGAGTGCTGTAATAAATGCTCGTAGAACATTTCTTTACTCGGTAAATAAGTGTTTGGGCAAATGCCACAAGACACAAAATGAAATTGAAACGCCATTTTAATTCGCTCAAATGGCTAGTTAAAAACTTTGTTAAATTAAAGCAGTATTTAACTTGAGGAAAGCTGGAGTTAAAGAGCAGTCTTGTTGTTTGTTAGAATAAAGCAAAAATAGCAATGGTAAGAAAAATATGGTAGGTGCATCTTTTTCCATCAGGTTTCTTTTCATTTTCATGATAATCATGTAGGTAAAAATATTTTTTTCACGAACTGAAAACATTTTAATTTTTTAACAGTGAAGAGAATATTTGGATAAAATGGAGGGAATGTGCGAGCAAAGGAGATGAGGTTGAGCAAATTAGTGAGTGGAGAGGAGCAGGTGCGTTCCAGTGAAAAGAATGAGCGGAGAAGTTAGTATGTGAGTTGAGATGAGTAGCACAACGTACGAGAAAGAAAAAAGTTTCTTGAGCTGTTTTCTTTGCATGAGCTCAGCATAGGAAAAAGAATCAGTGGACCGTAGCAGAAGGAGTAAAGGCTATGCGCTGCTTGAAGGAAAAAACCGGTCATCATCATCGTGCGCTTACTAGCGTACCAAGCTGGCTAAACCACTTTTTTAGCTAACCTCGCGCGGCGCGCGCTAATTATTACGATAATTAAGCTTCCTTCCTCTTAACCATTATAACCATCGTGATCAGCGCACAAAATTACCCCTACTTACCTGAACATACCCTGATAACCCCTCCCCCCATCAACCTACCTACCCCCCCAACCCTATTTTGATGATATCCTGTAACTTAATTGTAATGATAAACACCGAAATGTAAACATTGGTGCAATAACTATGGCATCAACCCTACTACTTTAGTATATATCTCATGCACATATACTGTGAAATATATTTAGGTCAGCTTATTACCTGAAAAATTAAATTCGAAGACAAAGGCAAATTCACTTTTCCTCAAAGAACAGCGCGTTCTGCTAACCACAAAAAATACCATAATTCTGCGGTAGCAGAAAGAGAGGAATGTAGAAGAGCACATTTAGTATCATCGCTCCAATTGTTGGCTGCAGCGCAGAGATCAAATTTTAGCAAGAATTTATAAGCATCTTCGTTAGCGCTACCATGGAATGTGGGTGGGGAAACAGCCAAAGGTGTGGGTTTTGGAGGCATTTTATACATAGATAAAAAAGGAGAAGGAGAAAGGAGGAAAAAATGTTTTGTTTAGTTAGAATTTGATAGGCTACTAAAATGATATATACCTTCTAAAAGTATCCTGCTTCGTTTTTTAAAGAAACGAATCCAATTTCCCATGTAGGCATTGGTTATTTTGTAGGTGAAAGAAGCAGGAGTTTATTACGCAGTGCGTGCATGAAGACTGTGATTCACATAGCAAGGCAACCGCCGAAAAGTAAGCTCAAGGTACAGAATAAAAAAAAGTTTCACGTTGAAGAATAAATGCCAGAGGCGACATTCGAAACAAATTCTGGAATGAAAGTGAGCCTATTTGTACAGAATTACGGTGAACATTTGTCAATCCCCTTCCCATCACCACTTGAATTCATGTTGTTAGAAAAGAATGACCGGTTAAAAAAATTGCTAAAAGCCAGACAATAATCAGTTTGTCAGCACGTTTTTAATTAAGGCCCATAAAGGTTCAATCAGTATCAGTAAGTATTTTTCCGAAGGCCAATTTCCTTCGTTCAGGAAATATCGAAGTTCGCGTATTGGAGGAATTTCAATTTTGAACTATCTTCGCATGTTGAAAGCCCAACTTAGCTTCTAATAATGTTTAGTACATTGAGTTTTGTGGCATTAGGGGTGTCCTCCAAATTATACGAATCCATCCCCTCTAGTTGAATTGCTGAGTAAGCACTTTTTGTATAAGGACAGCATGAAACTTTCGTTATAGGAAATTATGTGAGATTGTCAAAATGAAGTTGTGATGTGAAGATGTTGTCCTTTAAGGTAAAGGGAGAATCCAGTAGGAACTCTAGCGAGAATGGCGGACGAAACCTGCAGCATCCTTTTCGTGGAGTTCCACGTCAGATGAGAAACCTCTCTGTAATGTAACCAGAGAAAACCCTAGGATAAAGACAATCTAGAATGCCTTCACTTACACGATTCACTTTACACAAATGGATGAAAAATGCTTCATATTCTTTAAAAAAACATTTCCACATATGAGTTACACACTCCAACTTTTAATTTTGGGGTAAACCTATTGGAGAAAAAATGTTTATCCATTACCCTACCTGCGAAAGGAGTGCTTAGTTCCAAACAGACGAGCGTTCCTTCATTTTTTCTAGCTGCTTTTTACAGAAGAGATTCGAAATGATGAGTTGAATAAATTCGGCGAGACATTTTTTAAAGCTTCTCAGAAAACACTTCTTCACAATGCGATTTTACAGTTTGGGGGCAGATATTGCGAGCAATATGTATTTGGAGGTTCCCTGAGGATTTAGTGTTGATTTCGCACTCGGTGCACCTGGACACCTCCGTATGTACACAAGATATTTTTTTCTGCTCTGCAGAACGACAAATCTTACAGGAGTACATGAGATGTACATACGACGTGTGCTTTTCTAATAGATCAGATCGTTATTCATAAATTTCGTTGGACATAATGTACAATATGTACATTCAAATTTAATATGCCCATTGATGGCGGATGGCGCACTGCTTTGAACATTGCTACCACTACTAACACTTATTTGTAGTACCCGCATTAATATTCGAGTAGTGCAGACATCGTTATTTTTGTTTTTTTTAATTAGTGATTCGGCATGCATGTCCGTATAATTGGGCAAAGCACTTGAATGCTTTGCCACAAAAACAAAAAACATGCTGCCTGGCAACAGCATGAATTTCGTCAACATGATCACCCAAGTCTTTCTGAGTGAGGAATGGCAGGTGACAAATAAAACAGCGGTAGACCGCGTTGCATATACCAAACTTATGAATGAAGTGTTCTTCCCTGCTCTTGAAAATACAATTACAGGTATGGCACTGGTAAATAGCTTGTTGTTGGTGTTCCTGTGGTAGAGGAGGGAGTAGGGGTGGTGGTGTTGTAATAGTGGCAATTTGCCACTCTTCCCCTCTCTTTACCATTTGTATGTGCAATTTAGGGCTGGGAGAGCCCTCTTGCACTACAGTCCCAGATGACCGCCTACCTTCCGCTTTCTTTATTTCAACTTCTGTCTGAACTTCCTGCGTGTAATTCTCCCTGTCTACCTCCATATGCATGTTTTCCACTGTTCTCTCCACTTCGTTACTCTCTACTTTTATTATTTTCCTTTCCCTTATATTATCAGCCCTCATCTCCACCTCATAATCCTTTTCTTCCTCTATTCCTTCATCCACAGGAGTTGAGCTTATTGTAGAAGAGCTCGGCATCTCATAAGAGCGAGGAACTAGCGGCGTCTTATCGCCGTCTAGTTTAAATACTGAAGTGGTTTGTACTACACCATCTCCCAGTGGAAAAAATCTTCCCTCACATGCACTGACACATGCAGTTGCTTCTGCCAGTGTCTCGAAATATTCAGTACACAAAGTGCACTGAAAATACCAGTCTGAAAACTGGTCATGAGGAAATTCGTTAACATGTTTGTTTCGAATTTCCTCTACATATGCCCTAACATCCTCGCTTGTTTTAAGCGTCGTTCTAATCTTAATGATTAATGAAAAAAAGCATTCAGATAGATGTGATAAATGCAGAAATGCCCTATGGCATATATAGCAAACGCCAAATACTTCGCTATAGAACGAATTGTTTTGGCGGTGTAAATTATAAACTTTGACGAATTCATTTTGCTCCTCCAATAAGGAGCTATGAACTTCGTCGATGGTTTGTTTTGGTGATAATGGACGCTTCTTGCTCCTTGTGAGCATAATGTGGTTATAGCTGCCCATTATATACCTATGGAGTGAAAAAACGAAAAAAAGGATGCAGAGAGAGAGAAAAAGTCGTAAATAGTAAGAAATGAGTGAGAGGAGTAAAAAATAAAACTTTTGCCTTTTTATTTACCTGTTTAGCTAGACTTGTCCAGTAAAAAAAATTGTTTCCTTTTTGGTCCAACTCCTATTCTGTCTCGTATTGTTTTTTTCTCAATCCACTGCAAAAATTAAAGACGTTTTCCTTTTTCTCACTGCACTGAACAGAACGAAAATTAGTTACTAAATATAAATTGTTCCCTTTTTCGGTTTTCAGAGTTTTTTTTCACCAAATAAAATCCACAGCACAAAGAGCAATATAAAAGTTTGATATTATATTTTATTTTATTTACAGTAAATTCAAGACAGTTAATGACACGAGAAAATATATATTTTGTTTACGTTCAGTCCAAAAAAAAGACTGCGTAGAAGGAACACAAAAGTATTTTTCACGCAAAAATACGCACACAGTATAAAGCAAAAAAGGCACTCGACAGACTGGTCACAAAATTCACACTAAACAAGAGACCTTCCCACCCCTCTATTTTTATATGCAGTTGTGTCGCTTCCAGGTCAAATATTGACAGCGCAGAAGTCCTCCCTTTGCCGGATTCAGGTAGTACATTGCCTTCAGTTCGTCTGGCAACTTCCTCACTCCAAATCTCTTGAGAAGTTCAGAATTTCTACAGATATTACGATCTAGTTTTTGCAATCCGGTTTCGCCCTATTAAATTACAATTAATCAATTCAAAATGAATGGCATAATCGATTTTTTAAAAAAGAGTAGGCAAAAAAACTAATTAAAATTATCGAAAAACAGTACCTTTAATCCGCACACGAAAGGTTTTGTTACATCGCAGTTGAAAAATCCCACGGTTCGATTCTGTATGGTTCCTATACCAGGTGTAACATCTATATACAATTTTTTAAAGAAGTAACAATTGAAGTGAAAGTATACTATTAAGTACAAATATGTAGTTATACACACATACTTGTTTCCACTTTCTCAGGCGTTGCGAGTGGAGTAGGAACGGGTTTCTCTGTAGAAGATGCGTGTGGAGATAATGGCACTAAACCATTTTTATCCAATTTGCCTTCTGGTTCTATAACGTATAAGTAGGCCAGTAAACACTAGTCAGCAAAAATTGTGCGTGTCATTAAGTTACGCACACGCACGAAAAATTTTGAATATAAACTGTAGAGCTGCTAACGTGTCGTTTCGTGTCAAATTCACGTGTCGTTTCGTGCCAACCTTCGGCACGTGTCGCAAAAGCCTTGACACGTGTCGTGTCAAAATGTTGCGTGTCGTTTCGTTTCGTGTCAGTGCTCTGGCACGAAACGACACGTACCTGGCACGTGCCAAATAATTTTTTTTCTTTAATTTGATTACACAGCGTCTGTAAATAAATTGCATGCAAACACGATGAACTCATATCGAATTAAGTATTGCCTAGTTGCGATCTGGCGTTTTAAACATTGGGGAATTTATTTTTGTAACGAACAAAGCTGCTAAAAGTAAAAACAACGCCATAAATGGGGCCCTACGAATGGAGCATGGAACAGAACACATCAATTTTGCACTTACAAACAACCGTTAGCATTTAGAAACTATGTCTCCGTCTTCAGTAAGCACTGTCGGTTACTATATTAATCAACGTTTCTAACGTCTCCCTGTTTAAAAGTAAACGCGTATTAGTAAAATCAACAGCTGAAAACACATACATTTTAGAAATATGCTATTCTGCGGTAGACTTCTATCAGAAATAATAAAATCGTGGTAGTAATCTGCAGATTTTCCTTCCTCAACATTTAATTTTTTGGCACGTTCGAAACGCGTTTTAGTGTTTCTGAAACGTCACGTTTCAGTTCTCGGCACGGGCCTACGTGTCTGTGTCAAACGTGCCACGTTAGCAGCTCTAATAAACTGGCAAATTATTTAAATAAAATGTGCACTACCGGTTTTGTTTTGCTCCAATTCATACACGGTTGCAAAGCCTGGAGGTAAAAGCACTGCTACAAAAAAATAGCATATTTTTTACGGCATGTCAATCAAAATCATTTAGTAAAATAATAATACCATCTGGCTCTTGTTTCATGCCCATCGTTGTCAATACTGTAGTTTCCTCTTGCACTCTGACATTGATGTGTGACACGTTCAAATCTAAAAAATCAAGTTATTTTACAGTTATGCTAAGTAGTTATTTTTTGTCATATATTACACTAACCACTTTCAAATCCCACTTTTTCCTCTGGTGATTTGCTAGTAGCAGCTATGTCCTGTTTAGAATATGGGTGAGAAGAGCCCGTACAGCCAGCCACTTTGACATAATCCTGAGTCACTATATTACGTTGCATTTTTTATTGCTGCTTACTAATGTAAGGGAAGAGAAAAAAAGTGCTTGAATAACGTTTGTTTATCTGTTTCAGCTGCTAGTACTGTCATCTCAGTAGTCGAATTTTTTCCTCTCGTGATTAGCTAGTGGCAGGTATACTCTTTTCAGGATTCAGGAAGATGGGTAGTGTTAGTTTTAGGTCGACTTATTCCATTAATCGAATAATTCGTCCGCATTCTCTTGCTGTACTGGAAAGGGCGACATACTCAGACTCCGTTGACGAAAGCGCAACAGTGCTTTGTTTTTGCGCGGCCCAGCTGATAGGTGCACCGTTGATATAAAGCACAAATCCGCAGGTTGATTTTCTGGGGAGGCTGCATCCGGCGTAGTTTGCGTCATTTCTATTCCAGTTCCTCGTCAAAAAGAAAAAAAACTTTATCGGTAAACCACCCGTATACAACTGTCAAAATATTTTGAATTGAAAAGATTTTGACCCATTATGTGAACAAAGTCGTAAAAGATAATAAAAACTTTACTATTGTAATTCCCCTTCTTAAAAAATGTACAAAACAATCGGGGAATTCTATTGAGATATGGTGTAACGAAAAAATGCAACGTTGAGTATAAATCGATGGTGTTACTCCAAACCCCATAGTGTGGCGCTGTGCTTTACGGATTGTTGACGAATTATTCACGTAAATATTTGTGGGTTGATTTTGAAGAAATCCGCATTTTTTCAGACATGGTCTGAAAAGGAGCCTCTTTAACCGCTGTACTGAGACATAGCAGACAGTCTTGATAGATGACTTCCTTCCTGTCTGCCATGACTGAGACTAACTAAGTTACAAACGCAGATTCTGTTGAGCCTACTGCATTGATCGGTTGTTTAACCGATTTAAATGAAATAAGGCTTCGGTTCAGGTAGAAAATGTACCCACTGGTGCTTGTCGTGTCATGTACACAGTCCGCGTAACTGCTGTCGCTGTAGCCGTGTAATACAAGCTTTTTACTGAATTAGTTGGTAAAGTGCAGGCCGAGACTTTATTCCGCTGAGATAGCGAAGGCATAGCTGTTTAACAGTATATATTATCTAATATCTATACACTATGACGTAGGAGATTTTTGGCTGCATTACAGTTATCACTCATAATTAAAAAAAAACGTGTTCAAGTGTCCTCTCTTCTTTCCCAAACATCTTAGCAAAAACAGGTTTTTATAGCGATATTTTGTTAAGGATGTTGCGATTCTTCTTGGTGCCTCCATCCTTTAGTTAAAAAGGAACATTACTTAAGCTACCTGAATATTACAAAAGATTCCGTGTCCGTTCTTTTAGGCATTTGCCTGAGATAGATCTTTACGAAAAGGAATCGTCTCACGCCAGATCGATTAAATACAAAATGAACAAGTATGAATTTTATTTCATGATTAAGCTTTACCTAATTGGCCCTAGCTCCATGGGATTCGAATATAGGCTTGCCAGAGGAAAGTTTCATTCCCCAGCTTGCCACGAAATTCCGAAGTTTCTAAAATCTTTCAGGAGTATTCTTTGACGACTCTCTCGAGCTAAGTCTCAGAATTCATTGTGCAGAAGCCCCTTTCTGCATCCCTTTTCTACCCTTTTATACTCCTGGAGAGCTCTCCCTCCCCCCGGAGTTTACAAACAGGTGGCTTAAACATAAATAATTATTTATTACTTACTAGGAAAGGTCCCGACAAGTCCTAGCTGGATTTGCTTAAAATGTAACTTTTCTGGGGTAATTTGATGCGCTGATTACGAATATAATAGTCGCGCCAGTCAACGCTCCACGTATCATGGAGAAATCGCCGTGTTTGAACCTTAAAAGTGATTTAACTGGTTTAAGTAATGAACAACCTTGGCAAACTGATACCACCACGTGAAAGATGATAATTAGACGATTTTAACGATACCATGTTCATCACATTCCTCCAAAGTACTCCGAAGATATGAAACTTAATGTAAATTTCATTGTAATGCAGGGTACCGTAACACAATGCAATTACACAGTAAGGAAATGCTATCACCGTACGTTATTCCGCATATCTTCGGAATGCGTTTGAGCTAGGCGATGAACATGGTCTCGTTGAAATCGTCTAATTATCATCTTTGACGTGGTGGTATCAGTTTGCCAATGTTGTTCATTACTTAAACCAGTTAAATCACTTTTAAAGTCCAAACACGGTGATTTCTCCATGATACGTGGAGCGTTAGCTAGCGCGACTATAATATTCGTAATCAGCGCATAAAATTACCCCAGAAAAGATACATTTCAAGCACATCCAGCTTGGACTTGTCA